>PVIH01012083.1:0-65370 GCA_004025045.1 Sigmodon hispidus
TCCCCTACCCACTTCCCCTCCCCCTTCTCCCTCCCCCTTCTGTTCTCCCCTCCCTTCTCCTTCCCTTAAGGCTTATCTTTATTTTTTCTTCCTTTCTCCCTCCCTCCCCTCCTCTTCTCTCCCTTCCTTTCTCTCTCTCTCTCCATTTCTTTTGCTTTTCTACTGCCTCCCATGTTCCTTCCCAATCCTCTCCATTCCAAACATTTCATACAACAAATAAATGCAATTCTATTAAGCCCACCAGGAACATGCTGCTTTTAGGCATGTCCTCATCTAACAGTGTCCACTGGGTTCACTGATGTGTCGACAGAGTGCAGTGAGGGATGGACGAGTGCCCCACTGTAGCACACACATGTGAATTGTGTTTAAAAATTGTGACCTTCTAATTGCACTATGACTTTTGTCTTTTTACCAAACCCCTTTAGGGTACTGCTCTGCCCACATCCTCACTCCTGACTGAACCATTCTCGTGTTTATAGGACTGAAGTCAGACTCTGTTCTTAGTTTTGGAGAAAATGGGACTCTAGGTTCTTTGCTGAGCTAATGGGCAATGTTGTAAATATTACTTCTCTGCAATCAATCTAATCTCATGCTCTCCTCCTCCATCTCATTCTCTCCCTTTCTTTTCTCTGTTCCTATGTCCCCCCACCCCCACAACCAGCCATCTTCTGTGTATACATTTGTGTCAGAATTCTTTCTGTGGTAATGAATTGATTCAGTTATTTTCAAATACTTTTTTTTTCCTCTAAAAATTTCTATTTTTATGTATCTGGCTAGAATGTCTTTTTGAAATCTCACACTATATTCTAACCTTTCTCTCAAAGCTTAGATATACCCAGTGTAACTGCCCTATAGTTATGTAGAAAATTACTGGCTAGGTGATGTTCTGGAAGTTTCCTTTTATGCAAGAGAGCACAACTTAACATTGCCATAAACTCAATTATCCTCATGTGAAGCCCTTCTTGACCCACAGCCCTGGGTGTAGAGAAAGAAGGAGAGGAAGTTAACCTAGGTACAGGCCCCCTTCCATTTTACTGATTTTTTTAAAGGCAAGGAAATAGATGTGCTGAAGTTCCCTGAAGCATGCTCAAATGGAATTCTGTCTCTCCACCTAAGCTTGATCCATTCTGTGGTCTCCTGGTTTGGCACCTCCATCCATGCCCTCGCTCATGGCAGAGGCAGCAAAGTATCCTAGATTCTCTCTTTTTGTTCCCCTCTGCATCTAGCCTCTGGCCAACTTTTTAGGCTTCCCTTTACATAGAACCCTTGCCTTTCTCTGGTCCATGTGGAGAAAGTGATGACGCTCACACCCTGCTTTGTCTGCTCCTCCCTGTGACTACCCCAGATCCAGCATGAGTTAGTGTTCTGAGACTACTCTGCATGGAGGCCCTGTACTCTGAATGCCATGGCTTATGCTCATGATGTTGTGTTGAAAGAGATTGTTTCCATCCCTTAGTCTTCATAATAATTAAAGTTGCACTTTAAGGATTTTGTAAATTGTACATCTTCCTCGAAATAAATTCTAACATTTCAGAAAAGTTTATAATAAAATATAAAGCGAAATCTGATTTCACGCCCTAGTCTCTGTTTTCATAAAAATGACCAATAGGTTAATAAATGCCTTTCAGATTATTTGCCCTATAAAATATAGAAACACATTCTCATGCATTTGTAGATTGTAGCTTCAATGGGAAAATGGAGCAATTCACGGCACTTACATTATGTGTAAGAAACTCTGAACACAGGGTTTCTCACGCTCTTAGTTGGTTACATATAAGTTGTAGTGATAATTCATTTAATATTCAGAATATCCGGGTTTGTGATGTAAGTGGCCTGGGAGCATCAGCCACACCAGTTTCCACTTTCCTGCCTTTTGAGTGCAGTCCTGTCGGTAATTTATGATTATCCCTTATTTAATAAAATTGCTCCAAAGTACAAATTATTCTTATTTCTCTGCAGTTTCCTCAACAAATAGATGCACAGAAATGTTTCTGATATTTCATTGGTAAGAATTAAATCTTCATGAAGAACTTGTGTCTTTCTTGGTACAAAAACCATGCTAACTTCTGCCTTCATTTCTAGAAATTTCATTTCATTTCATTCTGGGCTTGCAGAATAACAGCCAGCTCATGCAGGTACCCCATACTCAGATTCTCTTCACAGCTACAGCATGCACTCTGTACCCAGAATCTCTTCTACAAGCCTCATACACATTTTGCAATTTGTGTATATTGTGGTTCAGACAGTCCTATAAAAAAGTCACACAGAACAAATAGATTTATTCCTGTTATTTCACTGTACAATAAAGTCCATTTTTTGGGGAGACAGTTCAAATTTGTAACCCAGACAGACACAAGTCCAGTTTATTTTACATGACCAAAGGTGCAGAGATATTTTTGGAGCGGCAGAAACCCACTAATACAGGGGTTGGGCTGCAACTGTCTAGACTTGTTTTTTTCTTCTTTTAGAAAATGTTCGCCTAAAACCTCTGTGTTCAGAGACTCTGAGCAAAGCCTCGTGAGTGAACACAATGCTTTGTGCTAGGGATTTTGCATTCATCTTGAGCACGCCTCGATGTGTTGGATCCTTTCTCACCACTGTCTGTGTCTTTCAACCATTCTTGTTTTTGTAGAAGAGGCAGTTTGATAAATTTAAAAGTTTTAGAATGCATTATATAAACTCTTTTGAAATTTTTTAAATAGAAATGTTTATAAGAGTACTCTAAAATTTAAAGCATTATAATTATGTGATAATAGTAACTATAATTTAATTTAGTGGGTTACTTAGTAATACTTCAGGGCATGTGGTGGGCTCAAAAAGGCTTGGTTTTCATAGTGTCTTCATTTTAAAGATGACCTACAAAAGTAAAAGGGGTTTATGCCTCTTCGTTTTCAGTAGGATAATGGCCTTCATTTTTTTTTCTAAGAATGAAGTAATTTGAGGCTTCTGCAGAGATTTGCAATTTGCATACACAAAGTGAATTGCTCACTTAATTCATTCAGTCCCACAAGGGAAAAAATAATTAGGATTCAGCCAACAAAGGCAAGGCAGAAAATTGCCTTTTAGGCAGTGGTCCCATTTTCACTTGGTAAACATAAATAAATCATCATCTGTAAATTACCATAAGTAGAAACCAGGCAAAATTGGAAGTCAGGTCCTTGTTTTCCTAAATGGCTTCAGATTCTGTAGCACACCAGGGCAGGGTTGGCACTTTCCAAGCAGTGCCCACTAATCGAGTAATTCCAACATGCATATCCCTGTTCCTCAAGGGAATATGCCTTTAAACATTCAATTGAGTGAATCTCCCCTTGAAACTATAGATGAAATTTCAACTGTTTCTCCATCTAGTTGCAAAATAATCCATTTGGAAAATTGAATTGTGTAATTCATGATTGTTTTCCACGTTGCTATTGCAAAACCCTCTCAGTAGCAAATTAAACTTTTAAAGTATGGCCACTTTGCTAATTGCTGGCTGTTAAACATTTATTTCAACAAATACCATCATTTATGATGAATAAGACATCTGGCATGTAACTTTGAAACAGACAAATTAATTTGCAGTCTATTTTTAGTAGTTTTAAATTGGGTGGCATAGTTAAAGATTTGTCAGAGTTTTAGGAGGGAGTTTGGTATTTCTTTCTTTTCATGGACCCATGGTACTATGAACAATCATCAATTTATTCTTAAGTCTTTTTCTTAGACCCGTTCTAACCCAAGTGGAGATCTTAATCACTCATTGGCCTATTGCCTGCTGGGCTCTCCTGATTGCATTTCTTGTCCTTTGCTCTGATTCCTGTCCTCCCTGAGGTTAAGGCCATGATAAATGGATAAATGGTCATTACAACTACACACAGCTTCCACCTCCTGCCATTTATCATAGATTCCAATGGCCCTGCAGGCCCACAGTACTGGAAACCTCTGGCCTACACAATAACCATTATAATACACACATACAAACAGACATAGATACACACACAACAACAACAATTACATAGACATTATACACACAGATACATATACACAGACACATATTCACAGGTACACACACACACACACAGTTTTTCAGTTGCTGTGATAAAACACTGCCCAAAAGCAATTATGGAGAAGAAGAAGTAGTTTACTTCAGCTTACAGAACACAGTCTATGACTGAGTAATTTATTTTGCTTAGAAATTCTTCTTTTTTCTTTGCCTCTTGAACCCCTGCCCATCCTCAAAACCCACCATGGGAGCCCCTAGCCCTAACTGAAGAGTGTTTGCCTCTTTGATCCTACATTCATTCATTTGATGGCATGGGGGAGGGGCTTAGCTCATCTGCATTGATTCTTTACCAGTTGTGAAGACAAGTTAACACCATCAGGTTCAACTTTCTTATATATTCAATATAAAAATGATGCAAAAAATTTGAGGGTTATATTGGTATGATGTAATTAGTTATAACTTAATACTTGCCATGTTAATTGGAAACTAGATAAATGTTGACCACGGACATTGTTACTATGACTTTATTATACTGTTTGTTACAGTATAGCAGATGGCCCCAGGCAAAGTTGAATCCCTTCCTTACTCTGGGAGCTCTGGGATCTTTGAGGTAGACTCCTGGACTCCTTTCCTTCTTTCATGGAGAGTTGATCTACATAGTTGTTGGGAGTCTGCCTGCCTGGATTCCGGTCCAATATCCCTGTCACTGATTAGGACAATCCAACCCTAATCACATTGTTGAGATGGCTGCCGTTCTGCTTGTGTTCACAGGATCCAATGACAGTGTCACCGCAGGAGTTTGAGCTTTCATTTAACAAATGGAATATTCTATTTTATGTAGGTCATGGTTCTCAGCACTGGCAACACAATGGTAAGCCCAGTGATGACCCCTTTCACTACCCTAGTGTGGTGGAAAAAGATGCAAAGAAATCCATAAAGAAAACTACCTCCAGGGTTGGGTAACATGGTAAATGCGGGAGAAAGTGGTCAGGAAAGGGAGTGTAAGAGAGGGAGGAGAGGATGGTGTTTCCTTTTGTTCTCTTTTTAAACATTATGTTTTATTGATTCTTTGTGAATCAACCTTACTGATTGATTCACAGCATGCCCCCAATCCCACTCATTTCCTAGTACCTCCATATCTGCCCTTCACCCTTGCAGCGAGTGATCCTCTTGCAAATGAAAATTTTAAAAATTAATTTAAAAAATAAAAATAAAAAACACTTGACTTTTCCATCCTTCCCACCTCTCCATCACCTCTTCATTTGTCTTGGTGGCATTGGGAGCCATGCTGTGTCACACCGGATACTCTCCTCTTCAAATAGCTTTACTTAGATTTGTTTATTGTAATGGGCTGTTCGTCTGGTTCGAGGCTTCTGGCTTTTGGGACATCATCAATACTGGACCCTCCTTGAAACTCCTCTTGGCTGTCCTGATGTTGCCCCAAGTCACGGAGATCCTGCAACTCTGGTTCCACAGTCACTGCTTTCATGAGCTCCAGCATGTCATACATAGGCTAAGTGTTGGGTGGACTGACTCAAAGAACTGGATGTGGGCTTGGGTGGGTGGTTACGTTGTGCCAGGTCTCTTGAACCCCTATGCCTTTGGAGTCAGCTCTCCTATGCCAGTAGTGAGTGGTAGGGATGTCCATAGCCCCTTTTACCACTAGAGGCCATGTGGATTCCCTGGGGAATGGGCTGCCCCGTCCCCACCAAGGCTGTATTGATGCCTAGGATTAATGCTGCCACTGAATCCATGATCCTGCTGCAGCTGGGGTCTGTGTTGATGTCCATGGTCCACATTCCCATAGGGGTAGGAGGGCATGTGAACCATGTGTGTTAAATCTGAGTACCCTGTGAGCTGTCCCTGCTCTTCACCGGCCCTAAGAGAACTGGCCCTAACTCTAACTGGCTGCTATAGCAGGACATCTGGCCCTGCCCCACACAGGAGAGCTGGCCTCCATGACTCTGGCCCTGGGAGAGATGGAGCATGATTTTAAGAGGAGCAATCAGTGAGGACTGCATGCAAATGAAGAGAGCATGGGAGTGTGCTGGGGCATGTGGCTGGGAAGTGCTTCTAAGTGAAGGGTAAACAAAAGCAAAGAACATATGCTGGTTCAGTGGATCATTAAAGGTTCCTGAAATGAGACAGTAAGTATTCCTGGCATGCCACGTGGTGAACCCAACATGGCGCTAGGTGAAATAGGAATTTGTGGCATGTAGTGGCCATGTGGTAAAGCCAACATGGTGCTGTGTACGAAGGGCACACCCCTAGGCATGGCTACATGGATCCATGCCCATCCTTTCTCTTAAAAAGAAATGCCACGTGACAGCCCCTTCTCCCTTCACTCTTTTCTCCTTCTCTGTCTTTCTCCCCCTTCTCTCCCTGCTCTTATCTAGGTTCCAGCCTCTGGGTAACTCTCAAAAATAAACTCTTGTGTGGCATCTAGTAGTGTGTGCCTCTCCCCACACTCAAAACTAACAGAGGCCAGTCCCATTTTCGAGATAAGGTTATGTTTTTCAAATGGTGAAATCCGTTGTGTTGATTCCATTCAGCTAGAATTTGATCTCTTCAATACAATGGCCTCTGACAATATGCTGGCTTGTAACAAGATGTGTAGGAATGTTCCAGAACATTAGGAAATCTTCAGGTGCTGCTTTACCACATCAGCAGTGGAAGGAGAGCCATTTCTCTGAGAGAAATCCAGTGAGTGTAGGCAGAAAATCTACTGTTGGGATATATCTCCAAAGAAGTGGATCAGATATTTTTTTTCCCTCAGGCAGATTATCAGGCAGTACCTTCCAACACGATCAGACGCTAGAGCCAGCAAGCATTCTACTGACAAGGCAGACTTCTGTTATTTCCTGCATTGCTTCAGGAAAGGCAAGCTGGCCAGCCCACACCATCTGCCCAGAGTCTGTTGAAGGGAGGAAGCTGTGATGCGGGGCAAGAACTTCAGTGTCTGGCTCATGCAGTAGTACAAGAATTATCAAACAGTTTGGGAAGCAGGGCATTTTCAATTTCTGTCTCATCAGAATGTAAACTAAAGGGACCCTCCTATCCACATGTGCCTGCTTCTCTACATATCCTAAGTAGAAGACCTTGCAGTGTTATCAGTTTGGGCTATGCTTGCTGGAGTGAAACACAACAGGTTTATGGTAGCTGAGAATTCATGAACATGGTCCCCATCCTCAGCAGGCTATCTGTGCATACATACATACATGCACATACACATACATATCACCCAAGGACATATACAAGCACAAGCCTGAGAGGATATCCATGTGTAGAGGAGACTGTCTGAGGGGCATTATGCCAGTGAACACACAACACAGTGGAACTTGCTTACCTGATTAAATTTATTAGCTATACATGTTTTGAAAATTTAAAAAATGACTTTCCAGTGAGCCGACCAAAAACTGGGGCCTAAGTTTCCAAACTAACTTAACAAAAATTATTGTGGAATGGGGACAGGAAAAGTACATTGGTTCAGTATTTATCTAGAATGTGACAATCACAGATATATGATTTAAAACAGCATAACAAGCCAGTGGAGTTAAAAGATTAGCATTTGAATACAGAAATCCTTCAGTGGAGACTGAGGGCATTCGCGATGATGTGGTTGGGAGTCCATGATCAAGTAATGGAGGAGTATCATCTCCCATATCCGATTACAATTAAAAAGTTGTGTTAGTGAGGAGAGGAATAATAACTTCTTTCACATGATTAACATGTGACTTTTTCATGTAGGAATATATAGCATTTTCCACATATGTGTTTTCTATCTATGGATCCAGCTGGACCATATTAGAAAATATCTGTTGTTTCTTGCCTGTGCTATATGCAAAGACCCATGATGGTTATGTTTATCTCAAACAAGTACAGACCTATTTTCCTAAATCATACAGAGTAAGTTATTTACTTAGTATTTAAGCACATTAGGGATTATAGCAACCTAGAAATGATTTAAAGAATACTCAAGAATCTGTGTAGGCTACATATCAGTATTCTACCATCATGTATGAGATACTTGAACTTCTAAGGACTTTGGTGTTCAAATGGTTTTTTTGGTAGAGCCCTTGCTGATTTTGAGGATGACACTATTTGCCTTCTGCGGGCACACAGCATCACTTAAAAGGTTTTCAGCAGAGGGCATGTGAGCACCATCTGCTATCTTTATCATCTATCTGTCTGTCTGTCTATCTACCTACCTACCTACCTATCTACCTATCTCCTGACCTATGCTCTGGAAACATTTTGTACACATTAAGCAAGTGCTCTACCACTGAGCTACATCTCAAGTACCTGTCCTAAACTTTTAGATGTAGCGTTTATTATAGAGGAAGAGAGACATTGAAGGACAAACAAAGAAGTCAAGCACATGGGATATTTCACAAGAAGTCTGATCTTCTTGAGGTCAGGCATCATTTACTAAATGTGGGAGACACTTTGAAACTAATAGGCCCAGAGATACAAATGCCCTTCTCAAGTCCTTCTCTGGCCCTACACTGGGGTAATGCATGTGAGCATAGATGCAGCTCTCAGAAGTGGCAGTAGGGACTTTCAGGAACTTTATATATAAAATATAAATTAAATAGCACAAGGAATTTTTGCCTGGTTTCTTAACTGTGAAGATAACAGTTCAGTGATGCAAACCTTGTTATTTGTAAGAAATTCTTATTGGAGTTGTGGAGATGAGGCATGTAATGGCTATAATTTTCTTTCAAAACTGTCAACCACAAATGACTGTTTATATGTGCATGCGTTCACAAACTTGCATTACATCTGCATGAGATGAAAGGGATGAAGCCAATCAAACCAAGGTCGAAAGGCTAATGCTGAATTGAGGTGGAGGACACATGACTGTGTTCGTCTTTCAGCATGCTTGCTGAAACTCAAGATAAATCTCTGCAAAAGAAACCACAAATGAAAAATCCCTTCAGAAAATACCATAACACAGAAAACCTAATTGACATTTCTCTCTCAGTGTAGAACAGGATGGCCTCGAACACATAGAGATCCACCTACCTCTGCCTTCTGTGTGCTGGGATTAAAGACGTGCACCACCAGGTCTAGCCCCCATTTCCTTTCAAATAAAGGATTTAAAGGAGTTAGAGTACAAGAGGATTTAATTCCTCAAATAGCCATCAAAAGCACCAATTTAAATTCACCTGCTATAGTAAAGTGACTATATTAGGTGTGCCATAAATACAATTGTTTGTTTCTTAAAAATCAACACTATGAAACTTATAACAGGTTCAAAATACAGAAAACAAATATGAATGGACAGCTCAGCCATAAACAGGACATCTATATCATACTCCATACCTACTAGGAGGGGGCTGAAAAAGTGTGAGAGCCAGAGACTGTGGAGGACAGAGACAGACTGTGTCTGCTGGACTTGATAAGACCACTGTACTTGTAAACCCAGAGCAGCCATGTTGCCCTTCACAGGATCTGCACATGACCAGTGCACATCTAGCACAGGGGAGTGGGGTAGGGAAATGGTTTAAGAGGCTTCACTCCTGGCTAAGGACTAAAATGGATGCTAAGAGTGGAGGTTAAGGTTTGTAGGGGTGTGGCCTTGCTTCAGTGGATGGCCTCAGTCCTATGGATATCAGCAGCACTCAGAGGGCTATAATAATGCTTTGATAAAATTGGGAGGTATCATGAGGAAAGAGCTTAGATGAATTGGAGCAGGGAGAATGGAGGTGCATATGATAAAAATATATTGTATTGTGCATGAAATTCTTAAAGAATAATTAAAAAAAATAGGTTCTGTGTTTAAAAGATAGTTTTAAAAGATAAAACTTGTTATGTGTTTGATTGCATGCCTGACTTTAAGGGTTGAAAGAATGCAGAAGCCAAAAACACATGACATGATTGTGTTTACATAGAGGAGTTTTGTTTGTTTACTGCTTTAAAAGACAGAAGTAAGGAATGATGCTAAGGTCAGTGGGAAGTACTGGCCAGGGAGAGGTGATAATGTTCATCCATTGCTCTGGATGGTGTCTACACAGGCCAGGATCCACAGGATGGAGGTCCTGAGGTTGTGTATCCCCCCCCCCACCAGATGTGATTGGTCCATGGGCCTATGCAAGGCCTGACAGAGAGGCTGTGATGTTTGTGGTGGCCTGGGCTTTAAAGCAAGGCCAACTGTGTCCACATCAAAGAAAAGACCTTTGAGAAACTCAATTCCCTTGTATACTTTAAGGCTCAAGAAGAGAAGGTGGATTAGTTGGCACATTTGTTCTTGAACTTTCCTACTCCTGGGTGGTGTGCTTTTATTGTTTTGTCACTGTGTGCACTGCTGGTAGCTGCTGGGGGTGGGGGTGTGATCTCTTTAGGTTTACCATGATTCAGCAGATGGTCTTTGCATGTGCCCAGTCCCTGCAAGTCTTAGACCACCCTCTCTGCTACTGAACTATATCTTGAGTTGCAGTGAAGCCTTTAAAGATGCAGCTTAGAGGCTGAAGAAACACTTCTCACCACACTGTCTCCCAAAGCATTTACATTCTCTGTTGTTTCTAACTGCCAACATCTTTAGATAGTCCTCCGTCAGTCCATTCCTTTCCTCACTTACTGTGTGAGAAATGGCCATTTCAAAGCCAGGAGCTTCTGTTTGAGTTCAGATCTACCTCTACCTATGAAATGTCATCTACATTACTTCTTGGCCCCTCAATACATCTGTTTCTTTATTTTGTTTAGCAGTAGTACTAAGGATGTTAGGTCTCCTAGAGAATGGAGTGTCTCCTTGCAATCATACAGTGCTCTGTGGTGTGGTTGTAGAGTGGCCTTCCTTTTGGGAAGCAGAACTGTCACTTTTGAGCTTAGCAGTAGGGTGGGATTCATGTCTTCACTGAATTAGACTAAACCTTCTGAACACTGAGATATCTTTTGAGAAAATCTTATTAAATTATTCAATTTCTAAAATAGAACTGATAACCAAAGTTTTAATATAACCCTTGATTACAGTGTATTTGAGTAGGGAATACAACCTTCTAAATAGAAGAAATAATATCATTAGAAAATATTGATGTGATATTTGAGAATAAAACTCTGGAAAGTCTTGGCAACAAGGAAATCAAACAGTGAGTATATTAGTCACATCTGCTCTGGTGATAATTCAAACTCTTGGTGGCTTACAGCAATGTTTGTCTTCTGCTTTGGTTCCACCAGGGATCTGGTTGGCTGTGGGTAGAATGAGAACACTTGAATAGATGGACTCAGTTTTGATTTGACAGCCTGCTGAGATCTAGGAAAGAGGAGGAGAAGGTTTTTCTGTTGTTGGAGAGCTGGAAATCTAGAGGGAAAATCTAATTACATAGACATGTTAGGGTCCTCTCACATGTGGCTCAGCTCACATGCTGTTGACTAAAGCACACTGGGCGGCCAAGTCTGAAGTCATCAGAAAACAGTTGGAAGGGTTTAGAAGAAGTGAACCATTATTGATAAATAATCCATACTGTGACTGAAGTTTGATTTGAACTGCCTCCAAATGTTAGAGAGAGAAGTGTTTTTACACAACCATATCTTAGCCCTTTCATGTCCAACCTCTCTGTTCAGGTATATACTTTAAGTACAAGAAAAGTTTTTATAAAGTCAATTTTCTTTCGTCAACTCAATTTTTCTGTTTTCTATAAATTTCAGTTTAGTTCATTGTCATTTACCCCCAGGTTATCCAAAATCAAAAGAAATGTAAGCCCATGTTCAGCTTTCTCCCAACTTACAGAGAAACTTAGACTTTTAAAATGTCTTCCTCTTGGTGTTTTCAGTAAGTAGCATAGATGTTCTTGGTCTCAAGAGAAATGGCTCTGAAGCTGATGACCTCAACTATGTTCTGGAAAAAGAAGAGAAAGTTAAGGTATCGAAAGGGTCTCATTTTTAACTTCAAAGAACAACCAGGCCAATAACAGCCCAAAAGCTAAGCAGAAGTTACTTGAGGTTTCTAATTTTGCCTGCCAATTATTGTTTTAACCTCAGGAATACATAAAGTTCATAAACATATTTATGTAACATTAATCTCAAAGTCTACTGCTCCCCTCCAACAATAAAAGCCTTGTATTGTCATGTTAGTTCTCTAAGTCACTCTTATCAGATGTTCCAGACTTGGGCCATGAAGTTTGAAGTACCTTATTGTCATTCTAAAGTGGGAAATACAATTGTGAAGTGGAACTAACGTCATAGAACAAGTGGCCCCATTGAGTGGTGACCCTAAGGATATTGAGCTGGACCAGGACCAATGCCATGTGTCTGCCGAAACCTGTTGGTTCTCTGCCAAGCAAGTGGAAAACGCTCTGAGTGATGTTATCTCAATGGTCACCCCTTGGGCTGTTGACTCAGAGGGAATGTAAAAGAAACCAGTCAACTTCATAATGGTTGAGCCAGACTAGCAGATTGACAGATCGGTGATGTTTTTTTGTTTTGTTTTGTTTTTTTCCACATCCATGCTACTTATATGCTTATTTGCTTCATGCTGTGCTTTAAATCATCAAAGTTTCTTTAGGTTTCAATAATTATATAAAAGAAAAACTATGACTGCAATTAATTGAAAATTAGTATCATTTGCAATAAACTGAAATTCAAAGTAAAATGAAAGGGCTAGAAAGATGGCTCAGAGATCAAGAGCACTGGCTGCTCTTCTGAAGGACCTAGGTTTGGTTCCCAGCACCAACGTGGCAGTATGTAACTCCACTACAGGGGAGGTAGAGACTCCTTCTATAACCAGGCACACACATGGCACACAGAATACATGCAAACATAACACTGATGCATATGAAATAAAATTTAAATCTTAAAAAATGCAATGAAAAACATAATTTTGAGTTATAGATTTTTAACTTTCTGTAGCTGCAGTGCTGTTTTGAATACATATGTGGTAAAATAGGCATGGGTATTCATATACATAACATGGCATCTACCCTTTCAATTTTTTTCTCATGATATTAGAGATCAGACTCAAGGACTCACGTATGTTGTGCTCTAAATGTGAAGAGCGGCATTTGATTATGATTATGTGCAAATTATATTATTGCACTGCAGATCTCTAACTATTCACTTTCGCCTGGAAGTCTGTTCATTAAACAGCCTCTTACTCCTTTACCCCATGCACCCATAGTTCTGCTTTTTTTTAAGAGTTCTCAAATAGGTAGAATTGGGTCACATGTTCATGCATTTTATGTAACTGGACAAGATTTCCTCTTTCATTCAGAGTGAGCAGCACAGCATTTTATATATACGCCACATATTCTTTATTCAGTCTCCTATTTACTGTTGAGTGTAATGGTACTATGTGCCTAGAAATGACAGTAGTACTTTTTGATCATTATGGTTTGAAGGTAAAATGTTCCTCATAGGTTCATATATTTGAATACTTGGTTCCCAGATGGTAGTGATTCCCATAAGGAAGTGGCTCCCAACAGGCTGTAAGTCTGTTTGATACTTCAGGTCCAAACTCAACAATTCTGTCTTTAATTCCTTTGGATAGATACAACAAAGTGGGTGTGCTAAGACATGGAAATTCAATTTTCAGCATTTGAAGGTACCTATGCCTTTACATTCCTACAATTGAACTCATATCTATCAAGACAATTCCACTTTTGTTTTTTTAATGACAGCCATTAGTGCAATGTCTCATTGTTTCTTCAGTTAATTTGAATTTTGTTCATAATTAGTGATGTTGAGAGTCTTTATCTTTTTTCCATTAAATTCATTCTTTGAGTAAGTATCTACACAAACTTTTGGCCTAATTTTAAATTGGCTTCTGTTGTCCTTCAATATTGAGTTGTAAACATTCCTCATATGTTTTAGATGCTCATCCTTTGTCAGGTAGATAGATGGTCACAAACATTTTCTACCACATTAAAAGCATTGAGCATGGGGAATCTAGGGTTGTTTCTGAACCTATAAGACTCCCAGCTTTCCACTCTTGAGCATACTGTTAGATATGGGCTTTTCAAATTAGACTTTAATTATGTTGAGATGATTTCATTCCATTATTAATTTGTTGACTTTTTTCTTATTTATTATGAAGGAATGCTGGTTTTATTAAATACTTCTGTCTGTTATTTATTGTGATTTTTTTCTATGTATGTGTCATATTACACTGATGTGTTTTCTTATAATGAATCATCTTTGAATTCCAGATATCAGTCCCTTCTCAATAATGAATGTGTAAGATGTGATATTTTTATTATACTGCTAAAGTAGTTTTGCTAGTATTTTGTTGAAAGTTTTACATTTATACCAGCTAAGTGTATTGGCTTATATGTTTGCTTCTTGTAATACCTTTGTGTAACTTCAGGATCAGGGTGATTCTAGTCTCATAAAACATAATCTGGTTGCTCCTTCTTCTTCAACTTTTGAAAGGTTTTGAGCATTTAAATCTCATTTAAATATTTTATAAAATTTACCAGTATAGTAATCTGGTGCTGTACTTCCATTGCTAAAAATGTTTTTTTTTTAATTTATAATTCCCAGTGGTTGGGTTTCTACACTAATTATAAGTCTTCAGATTTTCTGCTTCTTCACAATCAATCTTTGTAATGTGTTTTGCATTTAACTGTTGATTGGAACATCTTAAAGTTCCTTCTGGTTTTGCTTACCAGTCATAGTGTTTCCTTTCATTTCTGACTTTATTTTAGCTTTCTTTTTTCCCTTGTTTAAGAATCTTCAATTTTGTTACTATTTTCCTAAAAATCAACTCTTAGTTTCATTGATTTTTAAATTGCTTTTCTACTTACTACTGAATTTATTTCTGCCATAGTTCTTATTGCTACCATCTGCTTAGTTTGGATTTAGGTTTTCATTTCCAGTTTTAGCTCTTTATGGTAAAATGTTGGCTTGTCTGGCAATGTCTCATCTTCTAATGTGGGCATCACTGCTGTCCTTTCTTCTGAGTGCTGACCTAACTGGAGTACATAAGGTGGGCATGCTGTGTTGTCATTTTAAATTACCTTAAATGATATTCTTAAATTTCCCTTTTGGTTTCATGTTTGAATAATTACTTGTTTAAGGGAAGTTTTTCTACCTGTTTGGGAACTTTTATTTCCAAGCTTTCTGTCATCTACACTGGCCTCACACCTCTATAGACCCTCTTAGCTCAGCCTCCCAATTGCTGGTATTAATCCTTAACTCATGGCCTGTTCTGGAAAATGTTCTGTTTAAACTCAGGATGCATTTGGTTGCCATTTGGTGGAGACCTTTGTTTGTATCTGTTAGTGCTCTCTGTTGTTCAGTGACACGCAAGTGCTCTGCTCGCTTACTAACATTCTGTCTCATGCTCTATCTATTACTGAAAGTGGGGTACTCCCATTATTGTACTCTTCATTGTGAGGTGCCTGCATTTATGATTGTGATGTGTTTTGGAGACTGATGCTTTATAATCATACAGTGTCTTTTGTGTTTTGTAATTCTTTTTGAGTAGAAGTATTGTGGTGATATGTTGCATACTTAATAAAAATTGTCTGGAATACTAGAGGACAGAGCCACCCACAGAGCCAAGCCATGAAGGTCAGGGAGTGGTAGCCTTTAATCCCATCACTGGAAGGCACAAATCTTCTGGATCTTTGTGAATTTAAGGCCAAACAGAGCCTGGAGGTGGTGGCACCCACTTTTAATCCCAGCACTAGGAAAGTTGATCCAGGAATTGAAGTAGCTAGGCAAGGAAAGAAATAAAAGACAGGAGAAGGCAGAAGTTCCTCCTTTTTGCCTATATGCCTAGTCAGTTTGAGGATTTAAGAAACAGGACCTATCCTGTTGAGTCTTAGGAGTTGGCTGGGTGAGAATTGGCTGTGATTTGTACTGTATCTCTCTGATATTTCAGATTTTCCCCAATATTTGACTCCAGGTTTTATGATAATACTGAATAGAATTCATGCAATAAAGTCTCTTTTATCTGATGTAAGCATGGCCAGTCTCCCTTCCTATTGCATATTCATCTTTGTGAAATGTATTTTTCAGTCCCAGGTTATCTGTGTTCTTGAGTCTGGAGTGATTTTAACTTGGACTTTGTTCATCAAGCCACATTATGTGCTTTTGATCAGAGAGTTTAATATATTTACATTTGAAGTAGCTACCAACATGCAAGGAGTAATCACCATTTTGCTGTCTCTGCCTGTCTAGGCATTCTTCTGTCCTTGCTACCTTTAGCTGCCTTTGTCATTTGTTGATTTTTGTTGTTTGTTGTTATGACACATTTGTTTTTGTCTTTTATTGTTGTTGAGTTTGTGTGTGTGTGTGTGTGTGTGTGTGCTGCCATGTATGATTATGATGAGGTTTAAAGTATTTTAGCTGCAGTTCTCTTTATTTTTCCTAATAACTTCAATTATAAAATCATGTAACTCTTATATTCTTCAACTTCTGTTTTATAAAACTAATGTAAAAATGCATGTTCTTATATTGTATAAAACATTAATATATTTTACGGTTATAGTGTTCTCTGCTTTTTTGCTTCCATACAAGAATTAATAATTAATGCACCCTTGCATTATTACAACAGTATATATTTGTCTATCTGTATGTTTATCAGCAAATTTAATACATTTATGTTTCTGTTTAGTTTTCTTTTGATCAGAAGACCCCTTTAGCAATCAGCAGTTAACTCTTCAGCTTTTACATAAGAAAGACTTTATTTTCCCTTTAAATTTAAGGATGGTTTTGAGAGCTACTGAATTGTTGCTTAATATCTTATTTATTCTTTTCATCTTGGGCTATATTATTTTATTCTTTTCCTACTTCTGAGGAATCTTGTGATCTTTAGGTGGTCCAATTTATTTTTCTCTTATTGATTTCAAATTTTTCTCTTTGCTTCTAGCTTTTGAGATTATAAAAGGACTTTCAGTTGCAAAGCGTCCCGCTGTGGATTTCTTTGCATCTATGGTAGTTGAACTTGCATTGATCGTATTCTCTCTGGAAGTCCACTTCTCACACTGAGGAGGTTTGCTCATTCTTCAAATAAATTTTCAGTTCTCCCCCCCCTTTTTTTCTGGCACCTTCTTGATGAATGTCTTGGTCTGGGTGATGGTGTCTATTTGGATAATTTCAAATGACCCGTGTTGAGATTAATTTTTCTATCTTCTCCATCAAGTTTGTGTTAAGCTTCTGTGTTTCTGTTCCAGTCTGAGTCTCTGTGGCTGTGATCAAACCCTGGCCAAAGCAACCTGACTGAGGAAAATGTTTACTTGGCTTACATTCTACCATCAAGATAAGACAGGACAAGACTCAACAGGGGACCCTGGAGGAGTGCTGCTTATTGACTTGCTCATTTTGCTTCCTTATACAGCCTGGGCCACCTGTCTAGGGATGGTACCACCTGTCCAGGGATGGTACCAGCTGCAGTGGGCTGGGCACCCCAGTTAATCATTCCTCAAGAAAATTCCCCAAGAGACTCACTCAAAGGCCAGTCTGATGGAGGCAATCCCTCAATTGGGGTTCTTTATCCCCAAATGACTGTAGTTTGGCTCAAATTGACAAAACCTAACCAGCATGTCCTCACTGGTAAACTTCCCCATTCAGTTAGTATTTTCCAAATTTCTATTAGTTCCTTTTTATTTTGTTGATATTTTTCTTGTTGCTCACGAATCCCCCAATCATCAAACACATGTACTGTATTTATTTTTAATAACTTATTGGGTGATTTGTTTACCTCTGTTTTCTTAACACCCATTTCTAGGGAGGTAGTGTATACCTTTGACTTGGGTCTGCTTCCTTGTTTTTTTCCTTGGCTTGGAATTTTAAGTTGGGTTACACACATTGGAAAAAAACAGCATCTTGACAGGCAGCCTTCAGATAGAAAATGGCCTTCAGGTAGCCAGGGTGGAAATTCTGAGGTATTCCATACCTTTTCTGGGGATGCCTCTCCTGTGAACTTGTGTTTGCAAATTGTAGCCTGAGAAGTCAAGTACTCCAATGGCTCACACTTGTTAGTGTCTGACTGCCACATTGAAGGTACTCTGAGATGGTTACTCACGCCATTCTTCTGTTCTTGCTTTCAGTGGCATCTCAATCCTTAGAGTATGCTAGGCCCGTTAGCAAGAAGAGTTGGCAAGACACCATCAGTCAGCTCCCTCTGTTTCCCTCATAAAAGTCTGAACATCCCATCCTTGTTTTGCTCCTCTTCTTGCTCAAGGGGAAGTGGGTACTGGGAGGTTTTTATTCCCAGTCACCCTCTGCTGAGCTTGTAGGAAATAATAATATGATGAAGAAATACCTTGCATTTTCCTGCTAGCCTCAATGTGCAGGGCTTCTGTACTCTTCAGGGGCCTGGGAGCCTTTGCCTAATAGTTTCTTGATTTCTGGAAAATGGGGTTGACTTTTAATCTATAGACCTAGTGTTTCGTGGGAAGAGAGAAGCTGCAGGGCTTCCTTATTTATTTACTTCACTCTCAGCAGCGGCTTATAATATCTCTTCTGTTTCCATAAGAGGTAGGTTTATAGGTGACTGGGAATCTTTCCTGCATGCAAATATAATTCAGTAGTCTCAAAATAAGAGTAAATTTCCCTCTGAGAAATGCAGCATTTACAGGTGACCTCAAATTAGCTTTTATGCATTGAGAATCACCTTGGATTTTCTCCATCCTAACTTGGCAAGTCATTGAACAGTAAGGAAAAATGAAATCAAAAGGCCTGAGTGGAAACTGTACCACAGGACATGTGCACACACAGAGTGGCTTTGCTCTCTAAACTCTTCTTCCATCCCTAGTGCTGAATAAATACACGTTGGTTATAATGAGGACTGTATCTGAAATGAGTGTTTAGAGCCAGAGTTCTGTTACAGAAGATTGTCAGGATAAACATTATGGCTTCAGAGTCAGTGAGAAGTCTGAAAAATAGAGTGGGAAAATAATCCTGTTTTGGATTAGATATTAGGATTAGTCATGGTGCTGTGGGCAGGAAGGGGTGGGAAGCTGCAATGGGAAAATGTTCTTTCTATGACTCCAAAAGGGAAATGTGACTTACCTGTGGTCATCGCCTACAGATGCTGGGTATCCCAATTTGCTAAGTCTATAGAGGCTGAAGCTGGTTAAACTAGAATTTACCCAGTCTGTGGAAGAACCCAGTGTCCTGTTTGGGGACCTTCCACTTCGAGTCCATCTAAACACAACTGATTGTGTTTCCCCCATTTCACAGTTGTGGTGAATAAGGTTGTATCTAAAGCCCCAGGCAAGAGTCTCATTTTGGGGTATATAGGGGAGAGTGAAGGGTGTGATTAACAGCTGTACTGAGAATACACACAATGGGGAAAGGAAACACAACAGCAAGAAATCAGGGTGCTGTTTCCCAAAGAAGTGAACATGGGTTATAGAAGCCATGATGGAAGGTACTAATGTGAATGCAGTTAGAAGCAGGGTCAAAGCTGTCTGCTTGGAGGGGACATCAGAACTCAGTTTCATGGGTTTATTCCCCAAGCACATGGGAGACAATAGCTTAGTTTATGGAGTAATTTTTATGCCCTTCATTGTTTAGGGTGTATCTAGCTCATGCTGTATATATATCATCCTTACCTTATCACAATGAAATGGAATATAAATAATGCATGCCCACATTCAAGATAGATCTACTTTTTTTCTTTCTTTGCACACACATTTCTATTTTAGGAATAAATATATTAGTTTATGCATACATGCATACTTCCATACTCTTTCTTATACATGCATAAACTGAAGACTACATCTAGCCAGCTTTACACTGTACACTTATTTGTGTATTATGTTTTTCTACTACATGCCAAAGGAAAGTGACTATATAAATTTTGATTTGATGAGTGAAAGGGATGAGAGCTGTTGATCCCTTTTGAACTGTCTGCTTTACACGGCCCTTTTAAGAAGTGCGGTGGGTAGATACAGGGTACCTGTGAGGATCGATTATTCTGGAATGGAATGCAGATGTGAAGGGCAAGAATCAATGCCAAAGGCTGTAGGTAACCTTGCCAAATAAGTTGGCTCCTACTTTAGGGCCTTTAAACTGGCTGTTTTCTTTGTCCTGCCTGCTTGGGTTCAGTCATCCATGAGAGCCATTTCATCAGGTCTTTGGTTCTCTTCCGACACTTTCCTCTCCGAAAAAGAGCTTCTTTAACCTCTTATAAAAGAATAGTCGATGGAACACAGAATGGGTGAATTCTTCCCACCCAGGTCTATAGACCTGAAGCACAGCTGTATGTGTCCCCCAGGGCCCTCCAGGTAGCCACCCTAACACCCATCACATTTATGAACTGCTATAGCATGTAAAGGGGCTGGAGATGCAGATGCAAAGCTACAGGATCTCATTGTTGACACAAGGCAGCAATGGGACAGTCAAGAGGAGTTTCAGTGAGGGCCTAAGGGCCCACTATAGATTGTGTAGCAGAAGCTAGAGACCTTGATCCATTTATAAGGTGGAGCCTTGTTGGAAGAAGTTTATCACTTGGGGTGGGCTTTAGAGTTTGACAGACTGGCTATACTTCCTGTTTGTTCTTTGATTCTGGACTGCCAGTGTTATGTTGTGGGTTAACCTCATGCTCCTTCATCCCTATCTTGCCTACCATGATGGCCAAGTATCCCTTCTGGAACTATGAGCCAAAATAAATCTTTTCTCCCTTAAATTGCTTTTGTCTGGGTATTTTATCTATTTTTTGTCATAGCAACAGAAAGGAAACTAATACAGACTGAAAAGAAAGTCAAATTGAGGGTTAATTGATTGAGTCACATCACTAGGGTAGGCTCTGTTGCCAATCTTCTTTGAGGTCACTTAGTCACTCTATGGCAATAACGTTGACTGTTTAGGAAAAAGTCTGGAGTTCCAATTTCAAATAGCAGTTCTATCAAATAAGACTCTGAGACTTTATCAAAATCCACTTTTGCTTCAAAACCTGTTCAACCAATGCAAATAGTGTGTAAAAAGGACAGCAGTCAATATATTCTGTCTCAGTGTTGTCATTTGTAGACTAAAATGAAACAAATAAATACATTTCCAAAAGTCTCGTGTGACATAAAGGTGTCTGTGAATGGTAGATATCATAGTCCTTAGCATGTATGTTCAGGAACAGTCTGTCATGAATTTGTCTAGATTGCAAATCTTTTGAATGTAATGTATTCATGTATATGGGTGTGAGTGTACATGGGATGTGCACATGCTCAGTAAGGTGTGGCTCTGAGCTTGGCATACATGACTGCTTTGGAAACCAATTGTTCTTTGTTACCTGCAGCCTGCCCCTGCCTACCCTGTAAACACTCACTCTCCTTAGCCGAGCAGTAAGCGGGGGTGTCACTTTGCTTATTACCAAAACCAATTTCCAGAATGGGTAATTGTGTTCTGACTCATGCAATTCCCTTGCATTTCCTGGCTGTTTCCAATGACTTATGTCTTCCTTCTGGCCCCTTAATGGATATGTAATGAAGCAACATATTTCAAAGTCATGGCTGTGTTTCAGACTTCCCTTAAGTAATGTCTCAGTGGAGGGCCAGCCTAAAGCACATGCATACTCTACCTGAGTCCAAGGCAAGAAGCTGTGTTAAAAAGACAAATACTTTTAAGCTGGAGGTGACTTCTGGAGGCTGAAAACTTTCAAGTGTTAGCCGGTATTTCAGATGATGTGAAAGTGCCTATCTGCTTTGATTTACATCTTACTTCTGCTGGTTTTAACCATAAGCTTGGTTGTATGGTTTTAATTTTTTTCAGCCTCAGTTTCCATATCTGAAAAAAACTGCTGAGAATACTAACATTTATCTCCAGAACTTTTATGATGATGGAGCAGGCATACTATCTGGCAATGCTAAGCCCAGAACGTGGCTTGTGGGGAGGTTCGGTATATGCTGCCTCATGGACTGATCTTTTTCTTCGATGCCATCCATCAAGAAGTCATTGCCAAGGGACTGAAGTCTCCCTGGAATCTGAAAAGATGGGTATTATAACAACAGATAATTAGGTAGAGCTTCAAGTCCCAGGTATGGCAGCGTAAGAAAGGGAATGATGAACTCCTGTGAAGGTAGGGTAGTCTTCCCAGGGGAAGTGGACTTCCAAGGTAAATCTGTGGGTGAGCTTAGTCTTTTGCTCATAGAGTCCATAGACCCAGAGGATAAGAGTTACATTGTAAAGCCCTGAATAGGGACAGTAAGTATCGGATAAAATGGGGGTTCTGACTACCGTGGCAGCCCAGATTCTCATTGTTGTCTATGGTGGAGTGGTGGTCTGAAGGTCCCTGTAGAGAGCAGTCTCAAGCTGTAGACATATGGGAGGAGGAAGCTGTAGTTGCTGGTCTTTGCACACAATGATTGCTCCTTCATAAACACTCGTGGTAGGACCCCTGAGAACTTTGGCAACCCTTTTGAGCCCAGACCATATGAGGAACTGACTTTGCAAATGTCCCATGAGTATGATGCCTTGGAATTCTGGGCATGGTTGTGCCCATGATATACATTCACTGGGGAATTAGCTCACTTAGGTCTTCCTGAGCTCCTTACAAGTAAGCTCTGGGTTAGAGCTGGAAAACAATGAGAAGCGTAAGTCCGGTGCCTGACACATGGACTGACTCTCCTTAGGCAAGATCAGTACTAAACGAATCACGTGTGTAGCCAGAAGGAAGTCTAGAGGGAAGCCATGGAATTTATATATTGTATAGCATGAGAAAGTTTGAATATTAGGGTGGTGTTTCCAGGAGAGAATTGGTGAGTAACTGAGTTCTAAATTATGATTTTGGGGTGATTGGAGGGAAGTAGGTGGAGAGGAGACAAGGCTCTGAGCCTTGGAAGTCACATGGTTTGTTCTTATACAAAGTGGAGTCCAGTTAGGCTAGGCCTAACTTGTCATGACACCTAGCTTGGTGACATGGTGGAGAATTACCTGTGGAGGAGACACAGAGGCCTGTGGTGGTCATTTGCACACAAGGATTTGGGTTTTTCATGCTAAATGTAACTGGAAATCTTGGAGGTATTAAGTTTCCTGCATAAAAATGCCAGAATCAGACCTCAAAGTTACAAAGACCATGCACTGTTTGCACAGTTGAATTCCTGAAGTTCAAAGTGAAAGTAGGGAGAGAAATAAATAATTATAGAAAGATGTCAGTGGCTGAGGTTGAGTTACAGAACAAAAATAGACACACACACACACAGACCAAATCAGCAGTTGTATGTACTGAGTACCAAGGGGTTGTTGCCCATGGAATAAGCCATGTCCTGCAGAGTCCCTGGAGATCCTGGTATGGCAAGCCTCTGAGGAGCACTATGTGGCATTTCATGCTGATAAATTTGCATTTATACTATAAAAAGGGCCACTGGAGGTTAAGAAGCTGGGAAATGAAATGATCAGATTAATGTGCCCGTGGAGGGTGTTTATTTTTCTTCCTGGATATTTCTTAAGCCAGGCACTTATTGAATTTAGAGTAATGGATGGGAGAGGTGGTCCAGCGTTACTGCAGGCCAAGATTGATGGGAGGCTTATTCTTTTGTATAACATTTAAGGGGGTGTTAAGGGGAGTTTAAGCTTGCCACAGTGAAAGGCTTATTTATCTTGTAAATAAATACTTACCAGGAAGCCATATAAGCCTTCCTCCTGGCAGGCTCCTCCTGTATGACAAGACCTCATCCCAGTAGGATTTCCCTGGTGGCAGCATCATGAGTTAGTATTCTCTGTAGCAGAGGAGGGATTTATGTTAGTGCTAATAGCTAAGATTGTGGGAATGGGAGGGGCACAATGTACAATGGGACAGCTTTGCAATAGCTGTGAATGGGGCAGTACTATGTGTTGTTCTCATTCCCTAAAACTGAGACCCATAATCACCAAGGAGCTCAAAGTGAGTGGGAGAAACTGAAGCCAAGTTTGTGATGTGGTCTCTGAGTTGCCATGTATGGTCTGACTATTGAACATGGGAATGATTTTTGAGATTGCAGACCCCTCCCTGCTGATGAGATAATGTAGTGATGGATTGGACCCTCTTTTCTTTCCTCCAACCTTCTTAATTTATTCTTATTTTCATACCTGCAGATCTGTTTGGTGAAGCTAGGCTCATGGGCGATGAGCTCACTGCTCTGGGTTTCATCTTTGAGGATGTAGGTGAAAAGTGCTCATGTATAGCATGTGACCAGACTTCCAAATCTTGATTTTTCAGGTTACAGAACTCAACAATGTGAAAAATGTAGCCCGATTGCCAAAGAGCACCAAGAAACATGCTATAGGAATTTACTTCAATGACGACACCTCGAAGACTTTTGCCTGTGAATCAGGTTTGTTGGAAACAAGTAGGGGCTGGGTCTTTGGCCTTTGAGATATACATAACATGTCTTTTTTGCCATTTCCATAGATCTTGAGGCAGATGAGTGGTGCAAAGTTCTTCAGATGGAGTGTGTGGGGACCAGAATCAATGACATCAGCCTCGGAGAGCCTGACTTATTGGCTACTGGAGTGGAAAGGGAGCAGAGTGGTACGTGTGCAAAGTCCTCACCATCTGTCTTTCATAAGCTGATTTTTTTTTTTTACTATCTTATGATAAAACACAAGGCATCTTCATTATATATAATTGCAAGTTATAAAAATGTATGAAGATGTGAGTTGTAATAACAATCAATATTAATATTGCAGTCAATTTTTTCAAAAGTTTTATGATGTATAATAGAAAAATATTCAATTGTTTCAGTCAGAAATTTTGAGGAGCACGCTG
The DNA here is from genome assembly GCA_004025045.1 of Sigmodon hispidus. Lineage (NCBI taxonomy): Eukaryota > Metazoa > Chordata > Mammalia > Rodentia > Cricetidae > Sigmodon > Sigmodon hispidus. The sequence goes on from PVIH01012083.1 coordinate 24,606, forward strand.
TGTGTCTGCTGAGTGGAAGATGATTTATAAATATTTAGTTGTTACATTTGCACAGGAGCTCCATCCCATGTTAGGATTTTCCCTTTTTTATAGATGAGGAAAGCCAGAACCTCAGACAGCTAAACACCTTGCTCCAAATAGAGTGAGTAGTTAGTGTTTGAATCCAGACTATGATCATAGGTCTCCATTTACAATGCATGGGCTATAAAGTGTGATGATTTTCCCCTTGCCTTCACTCTTAAAATATGTTTGAACACTTTTCGATGTTTTAAATAGAATTTAATCCCCCTGAATATTTCATCAAGTTTAAACCCACTTAAAAGTCTGTGAGGAAAAAAAATTCAACCCTGAGCCAACTCAGCTCAATACACCATCTAGGAATAAATACTTTAAAATAATAACGACCAAAATATTCATGAACATTTTAGCAAAAATCAATGTTTATTCATAGTGCCAGCCTGGAAGAATTGCTCCATCTTCAAATGACTGAACCCAGTGCCTGGGGAGATTGAATCCCTGGGTTCTGCTTCAAAGCCTGACTTGATCTATGAGCACTTGTCAGAGTGGACAGGGCTCTGGGTCACCTGGATTGATGGCTGACATGACACAGGTGGAATTGCACTGGTGCTCTCAGTGAGCAATCTCACTGTTAGTTAAAACCGTTGTTCCTCCCAGTAGAGCTGTGTCTTTATGACACATTTACAGTCTTTGCCCACACTGAATGCACTGGAGCTACCACAATATGTCACTACACAACTGTTTCTGGTCAGGACTTGGAAGTCCTGGCTAGCACCGAGGATCCCCCAGTCAGATTGGGAACTGGAGCTGCAGAGGGGTAAAGCCCTTTAACAAGGCCATTCACCCCACCCCAGACCTTCCTTCTTGGTTCACTCAGGCAGAAGGGAGATAGCCAGGGGCTTTGGCATTAAAAGCATGGCAGGACTGATTGCTAATTATTCTTAGAGTGTCTGGATCAGCACTCAGCTTTCACATATTTGTATGTTAGGCATAATAGAAACTCATAGTGTTTAAATTCAAATTAAGAACAGTGCCTAAAGTTTCCTTTTTTAAATGTCAGCTTTGTGTGCTCGGGTTTTCTCTTATCACAGGTTGTTATAAACGTCCACTATTTCTTTGAAAGTGCTTTATAATCTTATTTTGTAGAAGTCCAGATAAGCACAATTAAAATGGTTTCTTACCAAATGCATTCTGGGAAAGTGATCTACCACTGACCTCTCTCCCCAGCCCCCACTAATTTATTTTTATAGCAAATCAATTTGCCTCTAATGGAATCCATTAACAATAGTCTCTTTTACCTCTTACTTACTGAAAACAGTTTTATCCATTGCTCCAGAACTCTCAAGGGATACAGCTGTTTCATGATAGTTTCTAGAAAGCACTCAACATTTGGGTACTGATAATTCAAAATAATTTCAAAAACTTAAGTAGCAGGGGCCTGAGCCCATTCATGAACACAGTCTTAAATATTACTATTTACTAAATTTAAATAAAATATGGAGATTTTGATAATTTTTCTTATTATAAAATACCTAATTTAGACCATTCCTAATACAAAGTTATTAGTATCACACTGTCTTGTTAGATGTCTGGAACATACTACAGAATGAATAGATAGAATTGTGCTTGCAAATGCCATAGTATTTTTGTTCATATTTTATTTAGAAATTTTTGAGCCTTTAACTTTGTGTGTTAAAGAATTTTCCAAATAGTAATAATAAAAACAGTGTAACTGTGTTCAGGGGAGATCTTGTCTACGTTTACCAGCTAAGGTAGTTACCATAATCTTGGTGACATTTTCAACAGTCACTTCAGGAAGAAAATGGCTATCTCTTCCCAGAGTTGGCTAAAGTTCTTTGTGCAAACTCTTTTAAGTATATCCCTTGACGTCCTCATGATTCTTGGTCAGCTAATTACATGCTGTTATTATGGAGTGTGGTTTAAATAATCAGCTTTATTTGAGTGATTATAGAATTTTTAAGCTTATTAATGTTACTTTAGGACCACAAATCACAAATCCTTTCACACCTGTATTATTTGAGAATACAAAAGTGTAGGTGTAATTAATGTGTGCTCAACAGGAGAAACATTGCTTTTAGTGGTTTCATTGCTCTGGTCTTTTATTGGTATGCATTTTTTATGATGCAAATTGAAAAAGTCTAAAAATGATCTTTGTTCATGTAAATAGTGTTTAGTGTGTGTTGACATCCAGAGTGTATCATTATGATATATAATAGCATCTGCATTTAAAAACTCATTTTTCTAAGACAGTTCATTTATAACTTTTACCTTCCTGAATGTTCCAAAAACCTTAGCATGTACATATTTTTTTAAATGCTTCTGTGTTCCTACAATGTCTTTGCTGTTTTATTTCTGGGGATTTTAGACTAACCTTTTGTTTTTCTCCCAGAGAGATTCAATGTGTATTTGATGCCATCTCCTAACTTAGATGTACATGGCGAATGTGCCTTGCAGATTACATATGAGTACATCTGCCTTTGGGACATCCAGAATCCCAGAGTCAAACTCATCTCTTGGCCGCTTAGTGCCCTGCGGCGGTATGGACGTGACACCACGTGGTTCACATTTGAGGCAGGGAGGTGAGTTCATTGTTTTTCAAATGTCCTTTCTCAGTGTCTGTTTTACCTTCTTCAGGTGCAGATTATAGAGTTGGAGCAGAAGTTCGCTTCTGAAAATCCATAAACTGTGGTCTTATGGAAAGTGCTCAGGTGCCTAACAACCCTTAACTCTTAGGGAGGATTCTAATGCTTCACAGATATGACATGAAGTTTTATTCATTGATTTGATGACATGCCACAACTGAAACTGAACTGGTAAACTGTACCATAAATTGGTTAAAGTAAACAGAGGCCAGCTGCCGATTGCTTAAGCAGCTTCCTTGCTGTAATTTAAGGTACACTACTCTATGTGAACCAGCAGGGTAGATCGTATGTGTGAGGGCCACGGCACTTTTCAAGGGTTCATCTAAACCACTTAGTATTTAACAAATGACAGAAGTTTCCAAAGTACTTGTTGTTATTCCACTGAGTCCTTCTAGGGCCCCCTTGATCCTGTTAGGGGCAAATGTGGGCATGAAAACAATACGGTACCAATTGAGTGGATCATGGCCGACAGAAAGATTCTTCTGGTCACTGTTTCAGATGACCTCCCAAGCCATTGTTCTTCCTCCCTAAGAGTTCAAGTTCCTATTAAAAGAAACAAACAAACAAAACAACAAAAAACACAGACATATATTTTAAAATTTCAAATGACTCAAGTTTTAAAAAATACAAACCCATGAAACTAATCATTATTCTAATAGAGAGGGCTTCACAAACTCCAACCCCTCACCGAAGAGCTCTGGATGGTTGATCCCTCCTGGGGAAGGTAGAGGTAACTTTTTTAAGGGTGTGGCATCTGGTAGGAGACATCACTTCAGTGGATGGCCTTATGCCTAGGAGCAGAGAAAGAGTAAAAATTAGATAACGGGTTATTTGTTAAGAAAAAATAATAACAACAACAAAAACCAGGTTGAAGACCTGTTGAGTGGTAGGTAGGTTGGTAGATAGGTAGTTGAGATGAATCTGGAGAAATTAATATGATCAACATGTATTAAATGGAATTCTCAGAGAATCAATAAAAATATTGAAAATTAAACATAAGCCCATCTGTGTGCATCTTAAAATTACACTGACATTGTAACAATAAGTTTAAAGTATTAAGGTAGTTGGTAAAAGTTTATAGTTCTTTCACAGAGAGTGATACTGAGTTAAAGAGAGTAAAACTGCAAGTTCTGAGCACTGGGTAAGCCTCTAAGATGAATGTTATGCTCCCTTCCAGTCAGTCAGTTTACCTCATTTTAAACAGAGCCCAAGTATTTAACATTTACTTTTTATTTTTTTTTGACACCAAAGAGGATATATTGGAATATATCATATATTTAATAAAAGTAGTCTGGAATATCAGAGGACAGAGTCACTCATAGCCAAGCCATAAAGGTCAAGGAGTAGTGACCCACAGCTTTATTCCCAGCACTTTGGAGACAGAGATCCTCTGGATCTTTGTGAGTTAAGGGCAAGTGGATCTGGAAGTGGTAGCACACACCTTTAATCCTAGCACTAGAACGTTGATACAGGAATTGAAATAGCTGGGTGGGGAAGGAAAAGGCAGAAGTTCTTTCTTTTGTCTGCATGCCCAGTCAGTCTGAGGACTTGGGGAGATAGGACCTACCCCTGTTGGCCTGAGGTATTGGCTGTGGTTTGTTCTCTGTCTCTCTGACATTTCGGCTTTCCCCCAATATCTGGCTTCAGGTATTATTATTACCAAACAATTGTGCAATGAAATATCATCAATTTGATGCTTTCGAACCATTCTGAAATTTTTTGATGAAGTGCTTTTCTTTCACTCTTTGGTCTTTCTTTCTCTCCCTCCCTCCCTCCCTCCCTCCCTCATCCCTTTTCTACTCTCTTTCTTTTGGCATTGGTTTTGTGGTCAGTGTTCTTGTTTTTGAAATGGCATGTCTTGTAGCCCAGGCTACCCTCAAACTTGAACTTGATCCTCTTGTCTCCAACTCCCAAATTATAAGACAGATGTACACCACACACCTGGGCTATTTTTCTCTCAAAGAAGTCATGGCATTAAAAATAAAACCTTTATGTTTAGATTTGCACTCCTTTATCTCAAGGACCAGTCTCCTATTTATAAAGGAAAATCCCTGTGGATAACTAAGAACTTGCTTGGTTGGATGAATATGCTTCCTCCTTTGAGTCTTTTAAAGCTTTTGGAACAGGCTAGGGGCTTTCAGAACATAGAAAGTGAGTCACAAGGTAATCCCACTACTTCATACTTTCTCTAAAATGCAAATAAAGATGGATTTTTATTATTATCATCAGGATGCTAGATAATAAGACCATTTGTGTTCCCCCAAGTGTGACACTTCATATCTGCCTTATTTTATTAGTGAAGATAATTGCCTCCATGGCTGTTTTTGGATATCTCCAAAACAAGGCAGTTCTCTAATAACTAATAGTCTACCTCACTAAACTCACTTGCAAAAGTGAGCAGGAGTGAGGTTCCCACCAGGCACACTATTTTCACATTGCAAATTGCAGTCTGTGACATAAAGTTTTATTTCTTCTTTGTACTGGATCTGGGAACAATGGGAGCTAAGCTTTCATGGCTGCCTGTCCACTGGATTACATACCCTCATCTTATAGACATGTTATTAAGGTTAAACGAGAGAGGCACATGGGGGAATACCTGAGGCAGAGCCTAGAGAGTAGCAGGCAGCTGGATCAGCCCAAAGTAACAAAGTAAAGACAAACACTGTCTGTCATGGCTTAGACTCTGGAAACAGCAATGGCTTCACGCATGGATTGATACAATGCTCAGTTAACGAACTTGGTTTCATTGGTGAGTCTTGCTTCTGAGCTTGTCGACTCCCTGGATGTTTTGGTGAATTTAGGGGGCTTTAAAGTCTTCCCATACATCAGCCAATGGGAGGCAGATGAGTAACATACACTATGTTGAATGTCATAGTCAGTGTGAGACTCTGGATCTCTACTGGAGGCTATATATAAAGCTCACAGTAAGGAAACAGAATGGGGAACATCTCTCAATGCACAGAGTGGGGCTTATTGCCCTTGAAAGTATATCCATCTTAGCATGTACTTGCTCCAGGTAAAAAGGACCAAGAGGAGTTATTTTATGTGTGTGCCTGGGGCAGTAGTGTGTACTTGAGAGTAGATGCCTTTGGAGGCCGGAAGAGGGCATCAGATCCCCAGGAGCTGGAGCTGGTGGTTGTGAGTGGCCTGATGTGGGCACAAGGAACTGAACTCCAGTCTTCTTAAAGAGCAACAGGCATTAACTTCTGTGCCATCCATGCAGCCCCTGAAGCCTATACTTTTGCGAGCAAACCAATCCTTACTTATGAAGCTACCTACCCTCAGCTTCATTTCAAGGCCTCAGTCACAGATTTATGACGATAGTGCTAATTTGATATTCTTCCTGAGCTCTGTGCCAGCAATAAACATCCTTAGCTTGAACTGAGTTTTGAGTACCCCCATTTGCTGTTATCTTTTGTAGTCTGGACACATGTAACCAGAATCACCCACCTTTTTTCTCAGGTAGCTGTTGCTGGTTTTGTGCATAAGAAGAGACACACACACTATCAGGTCCACACGAGAGTTTATTTAGGAGAGTTGCCAGGCAGGTACAGGGGCAGAGAAGCAGAAGAGGAGAAGAAGCAGACTGCAACATTTTTAATTGAGAGCTTGGGCACAGGTTTATGTAGGCACGCCTAGGGGGCGTGCCTCCATATTCCTGCTGGAGCCAAGTTGGCTTCCTCATGTGGCTGCTATATACTAGGAATCTTTGTTTCACCCAGCGCCATGTTGGGTTCACCACGTGGAGTGTCAGGAATCCCTACAGCTGTGAGGGCAGGACTTAGTCCTTTAGGACCTTCCAAGTGCTTTCCTGCCCTCCACCTCCCAGAATAAGTAGCTCTGACTCTATTGCCATGTTTTATTTGCTTGTTTTTTCCCTTGATAAAATTCAGAGATGAGGCATACAACTTGTAATAAACTGCAATTGTACAAAGATGTGTCCCTGGCAATAAAAGTAATGATTAACTTATTCAGGAGACTTAGAGATATGTCTTCAGCCTGCCGTTTGTTTCTGCATCTGAGTTCTGACATCTCACTTACCCAGATCAACCTGTCAGAGAGGCTGGAGTTTTCCGTGTGAAGATCCAACAGGCAGGGCATTCTCTGGGCAGATACATTCCCTGGGAACCTTTCCAGAAGGGTGATTGTTTGGAGAAGGGCAGCAGGTGTCCAGGGAGCTTCCCTCTTAGGTTTCAAGCTGGCTGCTGGGTTCACATACTTCATTGTGGAGCTCTGCCTCACCTCTGACTGATTGAAATTAATGCCCTGGGTATTGCCTCTGCAGGAGTGAAAGACTCAGGAGACATTTGGCAGGACCTGCTAAATAATTTTCACACATGAATGCCTTTCTTTACTGATCAGAGAGGGAGAGCCTCTCTTGTGCCTTTGACATTTTTAAAAAGAAATTTTAGGTATGCCAAGAAAGGCAAAAACTTGAATTCTGCACACAGATGCTTCCCTTAAATTTATTCGAAGAGTTTTGCTTGGGATGTAAGGTCATCTAAATAGACTCAGAAAATAAATAGTACCTTTTTATATAGTTCATACGAAATGCAGTCTTATTGGTGAGGTAACTTTTTAGTGGAGCAGTTGGACTCTCTTCTATGAGTAAAGCAAAGGCTCTGTCTCCTGCACAGTTTTGACTTGTGTTCTTGGTTCTAGGCCATTGAACATTCTCTAGTTCAGAATGTTCCAGAGAAGGTTCATTCCTTACGGTTAAGGAAGAAAAGTAAGTGTGCAGGGCATTCTCCTTTCTCACTATGCTGAGTAGAGAAATGGGATGCTGGGTCTCACACGAATTTGCTCACGAAAAATGAATTATTCCTCTTCTTCCACCAGAAAATGGAAAAGTTGGTGTTCTAGTTTTTCTTCTCTTGTGATAAAATTTTCTGACCAAAAGTAGTCCCCAACCCTCCCCTCACTTCTGACCCCAAGTGTGAGTTCAGGCCAAGGTCAGGTTGCCTTCCCCAGACATGTTCATCCCCCCATCTCCAATCCCTGAAGCTGTTCCAGGATGTGGGCCCGCCTTTCCCCTGAGACAGAGATACAATTTGAGACATCCTTTACAGAGCGTTCAAGGTAAAATTAATGAATAAAGAGAAAGGAAGAAGGGGTGGGGATCACAGGGTACCAAAATGCCTTCTTGCTCTTTCATGCATGGACACCTGAGGACGTTTTTCTCTAGTGTTTTCTAAAGAGCTGACCAGCCTGCACTGCCATGCTGGGTTATATAAAGCCATTAGTCTGTTGGTGTGTTTTTATTTTTATTGCCTTGGGCTCTTCACCCATTATATTGTTTGTCAAGGCCTATAGTACTGTTTTAATGTATTGAGAAGCTCCTTATGAAACAGCTCCAAGTCAATCGGTCAGGCAAAGCAAGTAGGATGGAAGGGCTTATGTGTCAGGATTAGAAGAGGCTGAAGGGAATTGCCTGAGAAGGCCAGGTTTGTCCATTCCCCATTCTGTAGGTCATGCGGTACAGCTAAAGGGCGCACTTTCTTTAGTAAACAGAAGAAAATCCCAGCATTTAAACCAGAGGCTACATGTTTGTTCTATTGAAAGTTCTTTCAAGCATCTTATCTCTTTATCTCACAGAAAAGAATCTCTTGGCCATCTCTGGTAGATAAAGCCCTTACAGAATAAAATATAAGTAATAGAACAAGTTTATGACCTGTAAAATCAGCTGACTTTATATAGCAATCGAGATTTCTTACTTGTGTTAAATGATGTGAAACAGCTATAACATTGGATTCCTTTGTGGTGATATATTTTGTATCTAATAAAGTTTGCCTGAAAATCAGAGGACAGAGGTAGCCACGGATTTAGCCATGGAGGTCAGGGAATGGTGACCCACACCGTTAATCGTAGCACTTGGGATCCTATGCCTATGGTCCCAGTGCTTGGTAAACACACACACCTTTAATCCCAGCCCTAGGAAAATTGAAGCAGGAAGTGAGGTAGCTGGTCAGTGAAAGAAAGATGAGGTGGGAGGGGGCGGCAGTTCAACCCTTCACCTGTACTCCCCTTCCCTTTTGGTGGGGGACTCAAAGGTGGTCAGTTTAGAGACAGGCCAGAGGAGACTGAGGGGAAAGTGGCCATGGCTTGTCTCTGTCTCTCTGACCTTTCAACTTTTCCCCAATATCTGACTTTGGGTTTTTATTATAAAATCAATTAAGATTTATGAAACAATATTCCTCTGTATGTATAAATACCTTACTAGCTTACTGCAGGTAAAAATCTTTAGAAAGAAAAAAGAAAGAAAGGAAGGGAGAAAGAGAGAGAGAGAGAGAGAGAGAGAGGAGAGAGAGAAAGTTACTTCCCATTAACCACGTCTAACCCTCTCTATTCCCTAGGAGGGCTGAATAGAAAGTCTGTTTTTCTATCTGAGCTATGATAGTTAAGAATGTGACTCCTGTTTCTTTCTAGAAGTGATAAACTTTGACTGTGACAGTGTCTGTGGCAGTGGGGTGTGTATCTTTCGTTTTCTTTCTGTGTGTGTGTGTGTATTCATTGGCTTTTGGTGACTGTAGGGAAAATACCTGATGCTATAGCCATTTTGGTCTTTTTTTTATCACAGTATTTGAGAGATTTAAATGATGTCATTAAAGAAAGGATCTGCATTATGCTTTTCCAAAGGAGACATTGGGAGGCAGGCTAGGGATGTAGCTCAGTTGATAGAAGGCTTGCCCATCACACATGAAGCCTTGGGTTTGAATACAACCATTGTTTAAATTGTGACACACATCTGTAGACCCAGCACTCACTGTGACACATAGCTGTAGACCTGCCACTCAGGTCAGAATTTATGCTTCTCCTCAGGTACATACTGAGTTGGAGAGCCAAACAAGATGATGACACCCTATCTCAAAACAAACAAGTAAAACTCTAGGCATTATCCAAAGGGTGATTTTCTTCAGAGTTGTTCTTGCTAGTTAATGAGTCATAATGTAATGCAAAGGAAGCAGGGCAGGCAAGCATCAAACGCTCAGAAGAGGGAGAAGCATTAGCATGTTAAGAGATTTATGATCTACCCATATAGCAATAGATGAATCGATTTGGTCATAATCTAAACTGTATTTCCTACTGTGAGTTTTAGTCAAAACAAAATAAGCCTTTAAAGGCCCCTAGAGCACCAGAATTAAGAAGTGTGCCTTTAACTTTGGATACGTCTCAGCCATCCTCAGTGCCTTCTTGTCCTCAAGGGACAGGGCAGTCATTTAATTAAGTCAATGCGAAGTGACCCCTATCACAGGAGAAACTGCAGGTGATTTCTTCCCCTTAAAGAATTGGTTAATTTTTTTTCTCTTAATAAATTCTTATACTTTGTGAGAAAAGAGATGTGGAAAAATCAGAAAGCCTGGTAGAACTTAGTGTAAGGACTGGAATCAAGGTTATATGGTGGCTGACATTCCAACAAGGTGAGAGCAGGCGTGGCTATGGCATCAGATGTCTTCAGGAAACGAACTTGATTGAGGAATGTCGGTTGTGAATCTTAGCTTTAATGCTTTATTGGCTGGGTACAGCATAATGATTAAAATCCCACAGTCATCACTGATTGAAACGAAGCTCTTTCTCCCCTCTCTCAGCACACCTTTCCTCCTAAATTTATGTTCATGAAATTGAAGCAAAGCAGCGTCAGTCAGCCGTTACTTAGGCCCACCATATGGTTGTGGTACTGAGCCAACTATGAAAAATTAGATGGGGTTTTATGGCATTAATTGCACCTATTGGACAAGAATAAAAAAGAACAATGGCTTGAGCTAGAGGCCCTCTCAGCTTCATTACTGTGTCACACAGCTTTTCAGACGTGAACAAAACTCAACCATGAGATAAAACTGTGTTCATGCTATTGACAAGACAGCTGGAAGTGGAAAGAGAGAACTTTAGATAGTTAGCTCCAACAGAGCAAGCAAGTGCAACCTCTTACTGGATATATCCATTCTAGAACTCTTTTTGGTGCTGTAGCAAATGCTTTTATTCATCTTGAAAATACTGGTAGTAGTGGCTGGAGAAGATATCCCAGCAGGTAAGAGCACTGACTGTTCTTACAGAGGACTCAGGCTAGAGTTTCAACACCCACACTATAGCTCAGTCCTTAACTCCAGTTCTAGTGGATTTGGTGTCCTCCAAGGGCACCAGGCATGCATGTGATGCACTGATAGAGATGTAAACAAAACACCCATGCACAAAAAATAAATATTTTTTTAAATTAAAAATACTTTGGTAATTGAATATATCTGTATATGCATACATTTACATACACACTAAAACATATATAATCAAAAACAATTCATTTTGGTTTTGTTTAATGGTGCTTGCCTAGATCTCTTTATCAGTTTGGTTTGGGATGCTTATGGTCTGAGGTGTCTATTCCCTTCTTCTCAATGTTTGATCTCAGTTCCCAAACCCATATGCATTGTTTTCCTTGAAGATTTTCCCATGCGTCCCATACATTAGCCTAGCAGAGTCCTGCTTTTTAAGGAAGAGTGATGGTTTGCATTTGATCCAGCATGTTGACAAGAAACTGGACCAACATTTGACATGGGGTTTTGGAAATAAAAGAATCTTAGGACTGTCATCTGTGGGGGCAGTAGAAACACATGGAAGAAAGACAGAATCTCATTTTTACCCAGGAGCTTACAGCCCATGTGGTGATTTTATGCTGAAAGACTATTCTGGGAGTGTGACAGGGGCCAGTGTCACAGGGTCCTCTTTGGAATGTGGCATTATATGGAAGCTGAAGAAACAGTATTCATCCTCTACTTCAGTTTACAATAAAAACAAAACAACAAAACAAAACACCATTCAAGACTTATCAGCCAGGACTGTTGACTCCTTGCCCACTGTTAGAATAATTAATTGGACACTGACTATTTTGGTCTAGTTAATCTTATTTAGCAAATGTGAACATGAGCTCTAATCACATTAAGAATAAATGGACTCACACTCAGTACATTGCCAGGTGTGGTGGCATCCCTCTAATCCCAGCACTTAAAAGACAAACACAGAAGGACTGTTGCGGGTTCAAGGTCCACTTGGTCTACCTAGAGTTTTAGGCCTGCAAAGGTAACATAGCAAGACCTTGTGTCAACAATAAAAGAACAGATCTCAGCATGTCTACATTTGGAGAGCTGGGTTTTCAGAAGTTTCTTGCTTTTGTCTTCACAGGATGTGTGAGACTGGTGAAGGGCTATTTATCTTTCAAACACGTGACGGAGAGGCCATCTACCAGAAGGTCCATTCTGCGGCCTTGGCCATAGCTGAGCAGCATGAACGCTTGCTGCAGAGCGTGAAAAATTCAATGGTATGTTTGGAATGTTTTTTTTTTTTTTCCCAGCACACAGCACTATAGAATGTGGTCTGAGAATGTATATACTGAACAACATGCCCATTTTACATGAGCTGTTGGTTTGTTTCTTTATTTAACATTGTAGGACATGCATTGGATGCTATCCCTAGAATTCCCAATATGACCTAATGATAAATCATCTACTTTATCAAGTAAGCATTTAGCAAACATAAGTAAAAAAGAAAACTCACAGGAAGTAGCAGTTAGAGAGAAGAAGCAGATAGAAGGCAAAATACCAAGTTAGGTGCTTATAATATCAACAGAGAAGCCTGGGGTAGCCTGACTGAGAGCAAGCAGTGGTAAGAACATCCAGTTGAGGCTTACAATATGCAGCAGAAATCACTTGGGAAATCCCATTTGGGATGTCCAGCTGGATGAGTTTCTGTAGTCATTCCTACCTCAGGCATTTTTACACAGGAATAAACAGTAGCTGTGTCTGGGTGTCTGTCAGGAATTGTTTGCCTTCTAGCTGTTCTTAGGGATACTATGTAGCCTTAGCAGCTTGTTGTTTCTCTCTCTTCACCAAACAACCAGAGGTCACTGGGCAGAATTTTTTAGAGAACACTTTGAGATGAACTTGCCTGAGACTGAAGAGGATGGGACTTCCCAGGAAGCTTAGACAGCAGGTGACAGATCATCAGTGTAATTTACATTACAACCTTAACACATGAGTGTATCAACATTTATAGAGCCAGCTATATGGCTTGCCTGCCTCTGAATATGTATGTATATCTTTATCAAACATTATTATTTCCAGCCAACAAATGTGCCTAGAAAATACAGAGGAAAGAAGGCTGATAGAAACTGGGGAGAAATATTCCAGGCTCAAATGAAAGATTTGAGTCCATGTGTGATAGTATGTAGTGGGTAACTGCAGGGAATGAATTACAGTTCAACAGCAAATGCTTTCTGAGACAAAGAAAACCTGAAAGAGCACACATAGTCATGCATATACTGTTGTATGAAGATGCCCTGGTGTGAGCATACACACGTGTTTGCAACACCTGTCCAAAGAGCATCCATTATATGCTGCTAGGCATTAAAGAAACTTTAAAGAGACTTATAATTCTTCAGTATTTTATAAAAGGAGAAGAAATATTTCTAGAAATTTTTAAGACTTTTATTTACTTGTTTATTTGGTTTGAGTTTTTTGTTTGTTTGTTTTTGAGACAGGGTTTCTCTTTGTAGCCCTGACTGTCCTGGAACTCACTATGTAAGAGCAGGCTAGCCTCCAACTGACAGAGATCCACCTGCCTCTGTCTTCCAAGTGCTGAGATTAAAGGCAACGTCTGGCTCTTTTATTTTTATTTTTAAATTGTGTGTATACATATGAGTATCTATATGTGGGTAAATGCATTTGAGAATAGCAGGTACCTATGAATGCCAGGAGGGACATCAGATACCCTGGATCTGGTTTTATAGGCAATTATGAATAGTTCAACATAGGTTCTGAGTGACGGTAACTGAATTCCAGTTTCTGCAAGACCAGTTGATGTGGGATGTATTTCTGTACACTATGAGTGTGCTTTCTTGCCATTGGTTAATAAAGAAGCTGTTTTGGCCTATGACAACACAGCTTAGAGGCAGGTGGGAAATCCAAGCATAGAAAAAGACAAAGAAGGGCAGAGTCAGGGAGATGCTTCAAGCTGCCACCCAGAAAACAAAATGTAATGGGACACAGGTAAAGCCATGGAGCCACCTAGCAACCCATAGATTAAGAGAAATGGGTTAAGTTGTAAGAGCTAGTTGGTAATTATCCTGGGCCACCTATCAAACAGTTTGTAATTAATTTAAGCCTCTGAATAATTATTTTATAAGCTGCTGTGGGACCACCAGTGGGAGAGCTTTGCTTGGACTGAGGGCCAGATAGGTCACAAAACTTTAGGCTACAAGCAGTACACCCTCTTAACTTCTGAGCCAGCTCGCCAGAGCCAGATATCAAGAAATCTTAAATAAAAACACAAAGAATTAAAAAAAATGCCTGGGAGACAGTAGAAACAAAAGGAACTCATTTGGCTTAGTAAGAGTAACGTAATTTGATTGCAATTTGAAAATGTGTATGTAACTTTTGGGAGTGGCCTTCTTGGGGCCAGAGCTTACTACTGAAAAAGGGGAGAGAGCCAGGGCTGAGTTGCACAAACTGGACCACAAATTGGATGGATGACCATTAGTACATTTTAGAGGTGGTTGGGGGCTGTGCAAGCTGTGAGGCCTGGTGAATTAAGGGCGTGGGAGAGACAACGTGTAGGAGATGATTTGCCAGGTATTTGATTAAACATTATTCTGGTGTAGCTGTGAGGATGTGTCTGGATGAGAGGATATTTTAATTGGTAATTTGAGAAAACAAATTTGTATTCTGATGTGTTATGGAGCTTCATCTTATTGGTTGGAGGCCTGCACAGCTCAAAAGAGGAATTAATTCACTTTCTTTGCTTGATGGTCTTGAGCTTGCATATTGGTCTTTTGCTGTTCTCAAACTCAGACTCAAGTGACATCATCGGCACTTCTGGCCTTCATATTACAGCTCAAGACTGCTGTGGAACAATCATTTTCTACAGTATGACTATATATTACTCTCATTGGTTAATAAAAAGCTGATAGGCTAGGTTCTGACAAGAAGCTAGATGGGACAGTCAAACTGAGAATAATGAGAAGAAGAAAGGTGGAGTCAGGACAGGTGTCAGCCAGTCTCTGAGCAAGCAGGAGGTATAGAAAATGTGTTAACAAACCATGAGCGACATGTCCAAGCTTAAATAGAAATATGAGTTAATTAAAATATAAGAGTTATCTAGTAACAAGCCTGAGCTATCAGCCAAGCATTTATAATTCATATTCATTCTCTGAGTCAGTTATTTAGGACCAGGTAGTTGGGAAAGGAAACATTCATTTTCACAAGACCCCTTCTCTTTCATTACAATCTCTCTCTATCCCTCCCTCCCTCCCTCCTTCTCTCTCCCTTTTCCCCACTCCCTCTGTCTCTCCTTCCCTTCCCTCCCTTCCTAGCCCTCTCTTCTCTCTCTTTCTCTCCCTCTCTTCCCAATCCTCCTGATGAGTCTAAGAAACATGTAATAGACACAGATAATATAGACACATGCCACCACTGCCATTGTGCTTATGATTGCTGCTCTGTAGCCAAACCTAGTTTCAACACCAGCACTGCACCATTCAGCTTTATAGAGCAGAGCAAAGGTCTAGACTTTTCTAGGCTCCAGTTTTCTTCTTCACAGAATGAGAAAAGTAGTAGAAAGTTAGGTTTACATGAGATGTGCTTACAACACATTTGACCTTTTGAGTAGATACATTGGCTCAGGCTAATCTCAACAACAGCTACATCTTAGGCATCTGTCTGCCTGACTGCCTGCCTGCCTGCTTGCCTGTCTGTTAGTCTGCATCTGAGTAGGGGAAATGTAAAGATAGCAGTTAGAAGGGGTAGAGAGTGATATAATGTGATGGTTTAGATCACAGACAGCTGTAAGAATCTACAAAAAGAACCATGTTTACTGTAAAATCCTTGCATTGCTGAAGCACTTTAGACAAAGAATATTGACCAGAGAGAGCAAGGCCTCTTGCTTCTGCCACACAACAAGATATGTATTGCCAACTTTTGAGTGTGTAGCTTCTGATGTTTTATCCTGTAGGCACATAACAAGCAGAACTGTACTGAACATGCCTCTTTTAAAGTAGGCTTTTAAAAAGAGAACATCCTTGAGTGTTGGTCCTCACTGTCCACCTTGCTTGAGGTAGTGTTTCTTATTTGTGGATGCGTGCTTCAGGGTTGCAGAACTTGAAGCAGCTTCCTATCCCCATTAGAACACGGGGATGACAGAATTTCTTCACTGCACATGGCTTTACATGGAGTCTGGGGATTCAAACTCAGTTCCTCGTGAGTATTATATAACAAGTGTTCACTGAACTAGCACCCCAGCCCACATCTATCTTTTTTAAAAAGCCTTATACAGCATCTGTGTTTTTATATAGTAAGCTTCTGTTGCATAGCTATATAGTACTATGCAATACAGATATTCCATTTATTTTTAAAACTATGCTTCCCGGGGCTGGAGAGATGGTTTAATAGTTAAGAGTACTGGCTGCTCTTCCAGAGGACCTGATTTCAATTCCCAGCACCCACACAGTGGTCCCAACTATTGTAACTCTAGTTTCAGGGGATTTGATATTCTCTTCTGGCCTCTATGGGCACCAGGCATGCGAATGGTGCACAGACATTCATGAAAGTGAAGATCATGTCTACATGAAATAAAATAAGCATATTTAAAGCCATGGTTCAGTGCAGTGCACAATCTGTACACACTGGTGACTACTTACTGTCAACTAAAGTTTAAACATTAAATAAAAGTCTGTGAAATCTTTAAAAGATTTGATTTTGATTCCAAATGATCTTCTAACACAGCTTTTTTTGAGCACATATGGACTTAACAGTATATCTATCTAACCTTATACTTACCAATTCTATGTGTGATGGTAAGGATAAATCAGTGAGTGGACAGAAGGATAAACGACAGATAAAAAAACAGACAGAGGTGAAGAAGAGTGCTAGTTGGTTCACCCTAAGTGGGGAGCATGCTGCTGCTCCAGACTCTGTTGCTTTCCCATTAGATGCCTGTCAGGTCCCACGGAAGTTTCTGTGAGATTACCTTATTTGAAAAGCCTTAATTAGCATAAATTGGTTCTGGAAAGGCAGACAGGGATGTATGTGTTCATGTTTTCTCATTTTCTGTCTCCTCATTATTTCCACTAAAATTAATCAGGGATATGAGTAATTCATTCAGATCATCCCTCTGAAAATTTAACTAGAAAATAATGTCATTTGCCCTTAATTTGCCGCGCGCGCTTCGTGAGTTCTAGGAAAGACGTGCTGCTCTGAAGCAAGCGCATCCTGTTTCAGATGAAATGAGTAAGCATCCAAATGGGATCTGAGTGACACTGCAGTTAAGCTGGGGATTGTGGAAAGCCAAACACTAGTATATTTTAATCAGAATTCGATTAGAGGTGGAAAGATACCCATGATACAATTGACCAGAGGGAGCCCAAACATGGCCTGGGTTTAGTGTTTTGATTTTTTGTGCCTGAGGTTGGAGTCAAATAGAACCAGTACAATTCTCTCCTAGCAATGACCTTTGCCCCCTGCTGGTCTTTGTCTGAAGTAGCCAAGGAACAGGTGGTGACAGTCACCTCTAGCCTTAGCCTATCTATTTGCTGTTGATGCTGTAAAGCCCCAGCATCTGTACCCACAGAGTGATGCTACATCAGTGGGGACCCACGCTAGTCAGAAACTATGTCATGGAGGAGAGTGTCTGGATCATCTTGGTGTCCCTGGACCCCAGAGTTCATCAAGATGAGACTATAGATTGGATGGCACTAACAGCTATTGTGATAGGTTAACTTAGGACTCTCCAGTAATATCTAGGTTTTAAAACCCCCAACTGGTCATTTGTCAGCTCACTTCTAGTGTCTTAGGGGGGAAAGAGCTTCTCATCAATGGTCAGGTTAAGGACCTTGAGATGGGAAGCCTGCTTGGATTAGCCAAATGGATCCAAGTCATCTCAAGAAGCTCGTAGGAGAAAAACATTCAGACATTGGTTAGCAAGTGGCCATGAGAACAGCAGAGGGGAACAAAGAGACTCAAGGTGGCACCTGGCTGACTTTGAAGTAGCAGCCAAGGCATGACTAGGGTGTAGGAGTGTTCGGACAGCTGGAGAAAGTTTAGAGACTGAACCTGTCCTCAAAACTTAGAGAAGAGCCAACCATGAAAGTACCTTCAGAAATATCCAGAGACATTAACTTCAGTCTCAGGCCCCCAGAACAGAGATGGTTTTAAGGCATCAATGTATGTACCATAGCCCTAGAACTCAGATGCCTAGTGAAATCACTGAGAATTGAGGATAGTGTGTTGCTTTTCTATTCTATAACCCATAACATTTCAACAGAGTTTTTCAAGCCTTCTTAATGACCCTTGGATGGACGGCCCAGGATCAGCAGCTTAGAAGAAACTGACTTAGAATGACCAATCAGTAGGCCCATAGACTGGTGCATCGCTCAACCATCATCAGAGAAGCATCTTTCTGCAGTAGATGATGAACACAGAGACCCACAGCTGGTGAAGGTGTAGGAAATAAGAGACCATGGAGTGCTTAGCCCTAGATGGACATCTTTCTCACAGATGCTCCTCCCAAAGATTGGGAATCATTGTGGAAGAGGTTCAGAAAGAAGTGAAAGCCAGGGACAGTGGTGACTGGAAGGCAAAGATGTTTTCAGGAATCATCAGGGCAGTTGTGACAGCATGTCCAACCTAGACTCAATCCCAGCATGGAGGTGGGAGGTGGACACAAAGTTGCACACCTTACTGAGAAATATTGATAATTGATAGCCACTGTGATAGGGAGATTATTATTACTTACTGTTATTATTATTATTGCTATCTTTAAGAATGTGTCTTTTTCTAGCTCAGCCATGATCCAGTGGATGGTTACAAAGCCAAGAATATATGGGCAGCACACAATGGATCTGATGTATTTTTAAAGATAAAGAGGATAGAAAATTGGGTGGATAGAGATGGGGACGTAGATCTGGGAGGAGTTAGGGGACACAGCGAAAATGACAACAAAAAAAACCCACTGAAATTATCTAAGAATTAATAAAAAAAATTGGGGTTCAGAGTGGAAACAGGCTTCTAGGGCGTACTCTCACCTTGCAGTGCATAGTTCTGTGGCAAACGTTTAGACACGTTTTCTTGCTTTGTAGGAGTTTAGGTGGCCATGGTTCTAAAAATTCCAAATGAAGAGTCAATATATAAAAATGAAAAGGTCTTATCTAAAATTCCATTCTCTGCATTATGGGGACAGGCCGCACTGGCCACACAGCTCAAAATGACGAACACTGGCTATGCCCAATTGAGCCTGCCATCTGCAGACAGACTCGAGACCTTCTGTTCTCTCAAGTGCCCCTGCTCTGAGCTGTCACACTCAACCAGGAGACTTCCTGCCCACACTGTGGCCAGATGCTCTCTAATTTGGATTAGTAAGTGGGTAGTTTTCTATTGCTACATAACAAGATGTCAGCACTCGGGTGCCGTGAAGAAGCACAGATATGTGTTCTTCTGGGTTGTTGGGGATGGAGCACAAGGTCCATGCCCATCATCTCATTGTGAGTGGCCTTGGATGTAGGGCTTAGCTTACCTGGGTCCCTCTGCCTCAGTTTCTTCTCAAACTGTTATATGTTGTCAGTTGGAGCAAGAGTCTCATTTGTAGGTGAATCTGGGAAAAGAGTAACTTCCTTGGTCATATAGTTATTGGGGAATATTATATTCTTGTAGCTGGAGAATTTAGAGCTTCGTTTCTTGCAAGTGAGACAATGCCCAGCTCTTTACCACATGGGTTTCTATGACACAGGCACTTCCTTCATCAAATTCAGCAACAGAGTCTTCTTAAAAAGTGGATGCCACAATCCCATTAAGAACACTTATGGAAATGCCACCTTATTTTTCTGACACACTCTGTTCCAAATTCCAGCCCCTAAGCACAGTCATGAAGAGACTGAGCACACAGGACCTCAGGAATGGGGGACAAAGGACCTCCACATCTGCCTCCGATAATACTATTTATTTAATGATTTGAATCTACTTCGTTATTAGTATGATTCTTATTCTTTGTGCTAGTAATTCCACTCATTTAGTGAGGACCTGCTCATCAGTAATATCATTATTGCTGTTAATCCAGCCTCCTGCAATAAGCCAGGGACTGGACCTGGCTTTTCTTCAAGCACCACACTAGTACATTCATTCATTCATTCTCAATCACTTATTCATTCATATTGACTGAGGAACTACTATGGTGTGTCATACAAATTATGTCATACAAATTATGATGTTAGATAGGTAATGAGTTCCATGGTCCCTTAAGACCTATACTAGAAGAGATTTATTCATTCATTTGTTCATCCTGGAAAAAATAAATTACTCCCTCATGCTGCATAGATGATAAAAGTGGTGTTCAAGCGGACCAAATCATTTGCTTGCAGAAGTAGGAACTTGATGTTTTTGGAGCAGGAATTCTGAGCAGTTTTGTCTGGTTCTGACTCCTCCCACCCCTACATTTCTTGAAGTGCCAAAACTCCAGCTGGTCAATGTTTTCAAATTTGACTTATTTCCAAATCTCCCTTAGCATCAGAGCACCTTCACCAAACAACTGCTCACATATAAGAAAGAAAAGAGGTCTGGGGGGATGTCTCAGGCTGCAAAGTGTAGACTTGTAAACTTGAGGATTGAAGGGCCATCTCGAAAGTCCTCATTTAAAACCAGAAACCCGCCCTTGCTGGTCAGAAAGCTTAGCATAGTTAGCAAGGTCCAGGCCAGTGAAATAACTTGTCTTTTTTCTTTTTAGTGGAACATATCAGAGAATGACAATGGAGATTGTCCTCTGGCCTCCATACACAGGTGCATACATGCATATGCATCCTTAGACTCACAAACATATCATTACACACATGTAAACAGGCACATACATGTAAACTGGGTTAAAAAATCTGAATATGTTTTTAGGAACTTTAGTACCATATACCTTATAATTCTTCCCCACTTTTATGTTTTTTCAAATTCAGTGCATTATTGTTTGGCATCCAAGGTGGTTAGAACAAGGTGACAGAATGAGGTGGATCTGAGCTGCCAGCTGCCTTGTCTGGAAAGCAGCAGAGAGGTCCTGGGACAACTGGGGACCTCCCTGCAGTAGTCAGAGATTTTTGCCACCTCTGAGATCTCTGTCTATGATAGAGTCTAATTTTGGAATAAGGAGTGGCAGCCTGTGGGCTGCTCCTCATTCCATAAGGAGACCAGTCATTCCAGAATGTCCTCAAGGCATGAGCCCCGGGGTAGAAATGCATGCAATTTAGCAGAGCTTTTTAGAGTGGGCTCAGTTGAGGGTGACATTAAAGCCTTATGATGACTTCGCCCTCACAACATGAATCCTTAATGACACACAGGCTTGAGCCTAATATTGGAGATGGTTTTTCACACCATTTTTTTTTCAGTTGTTGTTTAATGAATTGATTTATGGGCAAATGAAGTTTCTCAAATAAAATTCTCTAATGAATTTATAGAATATTAGTGATATCTCCCAAAACTCTTGAAACCAAATCAATTTATATTTAGCATAATAGCAAATGCATTTTGCTACATACTATATATAATATATATGCATATATAGAGGAAAGGAAGGGGATTTTAAAAACGCATGAAATCAATCTGATTGGCATTTCAGACACTGAAGTAGATGTTGGGAATGGGTTTTATATGTGTGAACACCTTCCTCATACTCTGTTCCCTACCCCACATTGCCCTCTCTTTGCCCTCCCCTCCCCAGATCAGATTTACCCCTTCTATTTATGGACTCTGGTTAACCGTGTTAACTTTAACATGCTGCTTAAAGCAATTATCACCTTTTTTTCCTCTCTCAAATTAAAATCTTTTTATATCCTGACATACTAATTATACAAAAAAAAAAAAAAAAACCATGTAGAATTTCTGCCAACTACCTGCAGAGCAGTGTGACAGATATGTCTTAAGGAAAACATACCCTAAAACTAAAAAAAAAAAAAAAATCTTCTGAATTTATATCTGGATGTGGTAGTTCATTTGTGTAATTCAGTAATACCAGGGAGGCTGGTGACAGAGGATCAGGAGTTTGAGATCAGCCTGGGGCTACCCCATGAATTCAAAACCAGCTTGAGCTACATAGTGAGACTTTGTCTCAACAAACCAAAATGTTTCACATTTTTAAACAAGTTTGAAATTTAGAAAAGGAGTTTGAATTGTAAACATTAAAAATGTGTAAGGCAGGTGGTCTTGGGCTGCATAAGAAAGTTACTTAACCCTGAGAGAAGGCAAGACAGCCATCAGGCAGTTGTTCTCTGTGGTTTCTGCCCTGGCTTTCCTCAGTGGCAAACTGTGACCTGGAGGGTAAGCCAAATAACTCCCTTCTTCTCTACAAATTGCTTTAGATCTTTATTAGAGAATCAGAAAAACAACAAAGTATTTATATAAGATTGAAAGGAAGTTGTCTGGAGTGTATGGTACACCATGAAGGGCGAAGAGCATCTTCCTGGAGCTTGTTATACCTGAATAGAGCTTGAGGAGGTTAGCTACATGCCTTGACTGTGAGTGGGAATAATGGAACGTGTGACACCCATTGAGGATTTACAGTGAGTGAGATACTGTTTCAAGAACTAGACATCTAATAACATTTGATCTTCAACATCATCTCTACCTCCCTGGTAGAGGTATGGGCTGTGTGATCCACTGTTAGGTCTTGGGGGTTTGAAGTGTGGACACACATCTTAGAAATGGTGGCACCATGGTTTAAATTGAGTGACTACAGTCTTCAGCACATAGGTGAGGTCCTGTTTTGTACATATAGTCAGTTAAAGACAAAAAATGCAGAATCAAGACACACACATGAATTCCTTAGAAAATAATAGAAAATATGTGGAATTACTCCCATGTTTATAAAAAAGCGTTTAAGGGTTTGTAGAGATAGTCAAGAACACTAGTTGTTCTTAGGGAAGACCTAGATTCAGTTCCCAACACTCACATGGAGGCTTGCTACCTCTACTTCAGTTTCAGGGGATCCCAGGCTTTCTTCTAGCCTCCATGAATATTTTACACACATAGTGCACATACACACATGCAGGAAAACACTCATACACATTAAATGAAGATCAGGGAATTTTTTAAAGTAAATAGTTAAGATAGACCAGTTAATTAAGATATGGTGGATTAGGATTAAGATTAGTATTCTTGCTTCAATTTGCTGTGACTCTTGTCATAGATCTAAAGTCCCATTGTCTGATCACTTCCTCATCAACCCCCTTAGCATCATAAGGATTTGGAATACACACACACACACACACACACACACACAGGTGTATTTTAATTGGAGGCTCCCTGTTCTAGGGCTGTAAGTGCTGACCGCCATGTCCTTCCTTGTTCAGCTCATGTGTAGATTTCTCTCGCAAATTAAACAGTTAGCAACAGCTTATAGCTTTGTCTATAGACTCAAAAACTGATTTAAGGATGTGGCTCCATAAGCAGTTGCTATCCTGGAGGCCTAAGAATGATAAGACAACCACAGGTCTTATCCCAAACTCTTTCTCACTTGAGTTTGTTCACCTGAGAGCAGAGGCTGATGAGTACATTGGGTAGACACCCTAGACAATGGTCAGTAATGGAGCTTTACTCACACCAATCATGGTTGAGTCCAAGATGGAAATGGTGCTAAGTACAGTCAAGACAAATATAATCAAACCTTGTAGTTCTTAATCAGTTTTGAGACATCAGTCATAAGAGATTTCATTGCAAACCTCTCTGAAGGGCCGAATAGTAATTACTTTAGGTTCCGAACATCATGAGTTGTGTGTCTTGCTGCTGTCCTTATGTCAATTCCTCCTTTTTCACTTTATTCAAAACTAAATCAGTTTATTTATTGTGTATGAAGAATACACTTGCTACAACATTCTTGCAGAGGTCAAGTTACTGAAGTGTTTTTTTTTTTTTTCCTTTCCCTGTGTCTCAGGGATCAGACACAGGTCATCAGGTTTGGTTGTGTGATCATTTGAAAGAAAATGGCCCCCAAAGGAAGTGGTACTATTAGGAGGTGTGGTCTTGTTGGAGGAAGCCTGTCACTATGGGGGCATGCTTTCTGGTGTCTTTTTCTCAAGCTTCCCTCAGTGTGACAGTCAGCTAACTTCCTGTTGCCTGCAAGATATAGCACTCTCAGCACCGTCTGCTAGCAGGCTGCCAAGCTTTTCTTCATGATCATAATGGACTGAAACTCCGAAACTGTAAGCAAGCTACACTCAATTAAAAGTTTTCTTTATAAGAGTTACTGAGGTCATGGTGTCTCTTCACAGCAACAGAAACCCTAACTAAGAATGGTGGCAAGTACCTTTATCCACTGGGCCATCTACTTATCCCTTTTAACTTTAATCATTTAGAATCTATTCTTAGGATGCTGAGGTTTCACTTGCAGGCTTTAGATCCCTGACTTGACCCCACCTCTGAACCTTGGTTCATGGGCATTAAACACAAATGTACTTATTTAGCAAATCTTTCCTCGCCAACCCATGTTTCTTCTCCAAAGAGTTTACTGAAGGTAAAAGCAAACATCTCAAGTACCAGTTAGTTAAATCTGAGGCTCCAAAGGACTTGCTCAGAACCCATCATTTTAGAGATATCAAAGGCATCATTTGAAACATACCATTCAGAAGAGGTCCTAGCTCATGGACATCCAATGGGAAAAGATTAGTCTCGCATAGCTTTGAGCCATGAGCAGCAACTGATTGCCAGAATACCATGGATGGGGCTTTCAGAGTTAGAGCTCAGATGGTTGTCACCGGATATTAAGGTTTCAGCATTCTGAGGTGATCCAGTTCAGGGCATCTGCAGAACTAGAAATTGGCCACTTAATGGGTTTCTAGCCAAGAATTTACCAATCTGTCCAAGCATGAAATCCAAGTTCTGCTCCACGATGTAGCCATACTGGAAGGTGAAATGTTACCTTCCAGCTCCAGCACAGGCAGCAAGGAAGCACTGATTGATATCTCTAGTGGCAGGCTGGATTGCTGAAGATCATGCAGACGTTTTGTGAGCTGGC
Source organism: Sigmodon hispidus (assembly GCA_004025045.1). Classification (NCBI taxonomy): domain Eukaryota; kingdom Metazoa; phylum Chordata; class Mammalia; order Rodentia; family Cricetidae; genus Sigmodon; species Sigmodon hispidus. The sequence continues at coordinate 49,295 of PVIH01012083.1, forward strand.
ACATACAGGCCACTTTTTGTTTGATTTGCCAAGTCTTGGCTCAGATAATACTAATTTTTTGTTAGACTTGTCTTCAGTGTTTAGACTGGAGAAATCCACGAGAAACAGAGATTGCTATATTTTACAAAGTTAGAGTGTCTGATGAATCTTGGCTTGTCAGAGATAAGACTTAATAGTGTCTTTAAATGCCATTGATGGGGTAAATGATCTTCAGGTTTTCACTGTTATTATTATTTATTGTTGTTTCAATAACCTGAGTCTTTTGGTCACATAAGCAGTATGTATGAACCCTTGTTCAAATGTACAATTCCTTGTTCAGGGGAAACAATTCACATCTTTTTTTGTCCTTTGTGTTTTTATTTTTAAACATGCTTATTTTCTTATTATCACTTTGCAGTGAAGATTGTGGTTATTCATTTACTAGCACAGGCTTGTTCTTTCTGGGGAGTGTCAGACTGTATTGAGAGTTAATGCTAGAAAATAAGAAGTGCGTGTTCGTGTGCCTCTGTGTGTGTGTGTGTGTGTGTGTGTGTGTGTGTGTGTGTGTGTGTGTGTGTATGGTATACAGTAGTCTGATCACTGCTGTCAGCTGGATACTTTTCTTTGGGAGAGAAAAGAAAACAGGACTTTTGTAGTTTTCAATCCATAAGTTCTCAAGGCCCTCTTAGCTCTGATCCAAATTATGACTGCAGAAATTGATTTCTAAATGGAAATACTTCTGAGAGTCAACTCTATCAAGAAAAAGGTTGGAGAAGTGGTTCAGCGATTAAGAGCACTTTGTCTTTCAGAGGACTTGAGTTCAATTCCCAGCACTGACACAGTGGTTCATAACCATCTATCCTCTAGTTCCAAAGGATTTTTTATATGCCTTTCTGATGTACACAGGCATCAGGGACACACATAGTGCACAGACATATATGCAAGCAAAACATTCACACACATAAATGAAATAATGTTAAAAATATATTTAAAAATAATAGGGCTAGGCTGAGGACGTGATTCAGTGAGGAAGCACTTACTACCTATGCATGAAGGATACTCTTCAGATGGCCAGAACCCATGGGAAAGCCGATAGGCATGGCAGCCTGCCTGTGATCCCAACACATGGGAGGTAGGAGAAGAGGATCCTTGGAACATGCTGGCTAATTAGCCAGAATTGTCCAGTTCTAAGTTCTCTGAAAAATTCTGCCTCAAAAAATTCTGTGGTCAAGAAAGCCAGTCTATGTACACTTGCTTTCACATGCAAGTACACAGACATACTCATGTGCCCACACACATGAGAACGTGCATGCACATGGACAAAAAAGAACAATAAATTTGGCCAGATGTTGAATAGGCTCAAAACAAAAATGAAGATCTTTGCCAATAAGCTATGAAGATTTTCCTGATGGTAGCATCTGAGCTTCAAATTCAGCCTGAGGCTCTCTGCTTTGTGTGAGCACAAAGTCAGCCCCAGTGAAAGGGCTGTCTATACAATAAAATGCCTGTAAACAAGATATAGCTAGAAAAGCAAATGTGCAGTTACTCTAAACTATGGGTTCTCTCTGAGTACCTGTTTTATTTACTAGGGGACAATTCACAATAACTGGCGATCCATTTTGATTGTTAACCCTTGTGATCCAAAGCATAACCAGAAGAGAAAGGACCTGGGATATTTTTAATGTCCTATAATGCATAGGAGAGAGAAGAGCCTGGTCCCAAGTGCCCAAAATTGTATCCCCTGAAGATGGCGTTTTAGATGGCTGGGAACCACAGGTGCTGAGAAATGAACTTGGGTCTCTCTGAAGGTGTACCCGCTTTCAATCACTGTACAATCCTTCCAGCTCTTATATATGTTTTAACTTTAGAAGTCTACTGTTGAAAGTGTAGCTGATGCACAAATCCACAAATCTCTGGTGCCAGGGACAGGGCCTCATTTCCCTGTAATGAACTCTGTATATGTCACAAGGCTTGAAGTTTTATTAGCTGAGCAAAATATTATGTTAGAAACAAAAAAGGAAAAAGAAAAGAAGTAGAGGAGGAAGACACAAAAGAAGAAGTAGAAGAAATACCCCCACCCCACCCCCAAAGAAAGCCAGATTCCAAATTTGCTTTCTCAAAATGCCTATGAAAGATTCTGGCTCCAAGCGAATCTGCTTTTAAAGGCATGGAATTCCCAGTCCCTAATGATGCCTCCTCTAAAGTACAGGTGGGGAGAGTTTCTGCTGTAAGAAGGCAGGCAGTTACCCAAAACGAAGGGAGCAATGGCTTTGTTTAATGCATGTGATTGAGGATTCATATGGCTCTGAATAAATTGATGTGAATCACTTTCATTTCCCATGAAAATAACCATTGGAGTGCATCTGGTGCATGGCAGAGAGCTCCACTTGGCAATTTGGCCCCAAATGGTTGATTTCACAGGCAGTCTGCTTGTCAAAGCTGTAAGACACAGTGGAGGCTTTGTGTCAGTCAGTTTCCTGTTCACTGAGTCATGTGTCCTTTGCAAGAGTTTTCTTTTTCTTTTTCTTTTTTTAAGCAGGAAAAAAAGAAACCTTCCTTCCTTCCTTCCTCCCTCCATTCTTCTCTCTCTTCCTTCCACCTTCCTTCCCTCTCTTTTCTTTCTCTTTCCTCCCTTTATTTTTTCTTTCTTTTCTCTTTTATTTTTTGTGCATGTATGTATGTATGCCTCCATGAGTATTCACGGGCCTAAGTGGCATGTGAGTGACCATATGTATGGAGGCCAGATATTGGACTTGATCATTATTCCTTAGGCACTGTCCACCTTGGTTATTCTTGCTGTTGTTTTGTTCAGGTGAGGTCTTTTTACTGGCCTGGAGTTCCTCATGCAGGCTGGGTTTTCCAGCCAGGGATTTACCTGCTCTTCCCGATTCAGCACAGAGATCAAGAGCATTCATCATCATGCTTTCTTTTTCAGCTAAGTTCTGGGGATCAAAATCATCTCCAGGCATGTGTGTCCATGCTTTACGGGCTGAGGTCTCTCCAGTCCTCTCCATTTCTCCTCTCTTCCCCTCTACTGCTCTCCTTCACTTTTCTCCTTCCAAACATTGAACATGGACACACCTGCTGTATGTTCTTGACAGTTCAATAAGATCTTGTGATATCTTTGTAACCTCTTGATGATAAGAACATCCATTGCTTTTGCTTCAAACATCACAAGAGTGAAGGCATCTCCTCTGGTGGTTTCCCATAAGCATGGTCAGAGTGTAATTGGAACTTAGTATTCTTTGAGGTGAGTGTGATTCCACTAGGAGCCAGTAAGAGCTTGTGTTTGCTGATAGAACATTTTAGGCTGGAAGCAGTTTCCTAGGCAATGAGGCCCATGAGTCCGGTCAGAGCAGGGATATTCCCATCTTGGCAGCTAATGTTGTTGCCAGTTGTTATTTTTCTAAGGTTTGAAAATGAAATTCGGATTCTTGCTGTGCAAACACCTTTTAGGGTCTGCATGATCTCCTCAGGATAGTATTGTGCACCTGTACAGCGTGTGTGTGTGCATGCAGGTCAACCTTAGGTGACGTCCTCAGAAATGCCATTCACCTTCTTTGAGACAGGGTCTCTCATTAGCCTGGAGCTCACTAGGTAAGACTAGCTGGTGAGTGGTCATGCTTTCTTCATCTCTCCAGTGCTGTGAGCCAGCACATCCCACAGTTTGTATGGGTTCTATGGCTCAGACTCTGCTCTTCATACATTTGAGGCTTGTAATTTACTGACTGCGGCATCTCCCCTGTCCATTATCAGAATCTACAAAGGATGGACAAGATTATGTCATGAATTGTAGCTCTAGAGTCAGGGGCCAGACCTTTAATCCTGACTGTACACTCATCTACCTATCGAGATATATTTAAACAAGTTATTTCCTTATATTTGCTTCCCCCTCTATAAAGTAGTTGTTTAATTTAATGCAAAATGTTCCCCAAAGGCTCACGTATTTGATCATTTGGTCCCAGCTGTGGGTCCTCTTTGAGAGGTTGTGAAACGATTAGGGGGTAGAGCATACATAGTGAAGGTGACCTCACTGGGCCTGGAGACTTTGGGAGCAATAGCTCAGTCTTGTTTCTGGCCTATTCTCTGCTCTTCGGTCCACCTGCCATGTGAAGTGGTCTACTATATGTTTTCCTGCCATGGACTGAGCCACTTCTGCCACCATGCCTCCCTGCCATGATAGATAGACACATCGAGACTGTCACAATGATGAGAAACATGTGTGGTGTGGTATCAGTATGTACCTGGCTAGGTGAGATGCTCCTCTGGGTAGCACTATCCAAGTCCTGTTTAATCAAAAAGCATCTTAATCTGTTCTTATTAAATAGTAGATGAGGGGACAGAATAGTAGGGTATAGGGGTGGGGCAGAAAGTATAGCTCAGTGGGTAGAATGCTTGCCCGGCATATAGGAAGCCCTGGACTTAGTCCCCGCATCACTTAAGACTAGGCATGGTAGGAAAGCAGATGATAGAAAACTTCTTTCCGGATTATTGAAGCATTGACATTTGGTCAGTTCATTCATCAAGCACTCAGCATCTACTACCTTTGTATTATGTGCCTTCTGTGAGCCTGAAAACCTGAAGGCACTACGTTTAAAAGTGTGCTCAAGAGACCTTTGCTCTCAGGAAGAAGAATGCCACTCAGGAGAGAACATGCTCTCCTTTGTAGAGAAAGCAGAGCCATAGTGAAAAGAGATCATGGCATGGTCAAAACTGGTCTGCCTCTCAGACATAGAGAAGCAGAGAAATGGTCTTTTATTAAATGTCATGCTTCCAGCTCTACCATGATGCCTGCTTGGAGTATAGAAATGTATACGAGTGAGTGAATGACTGCAGATCTCAGAGTGTGAGATCCATGCAAGAGATGGGGCTGGCAGGAGGAGGGGGTGCTGTGAGCAGAACACTGAGTTGGACAGCTTGATTGGATGGAGTGGTAATGACAGCCAGAGCAAGCATTTCTAGCAGGTTCTTTGCTGTGACTCTGCACATGGTCTCTCTCCATTTCTACCACTATCCTTGGAGTGAGAGACTTTTTAAAATCCCATTTAGCTTATTTTACATGTAAAATGTAACTAACTGTAAAATTATGGCCATATACATACTCAGTTCTGCATTTATCTCTTCCGATTATTTGTATGGATCTCATTTTCCATACTCTATCTTGATCAGAAACTCCTAAATCTTTGTTAAGGCATGCATGCGTAGCCAGGCTTGGTAGCACAGGATTGTAATCCCAGCTTCTTGGGAAACTGGGGCAAGAAGATTACACCTTCAAGGACTGGATGGGTTACAGAGTGAGTCTGGATTAAACTAAGATGATATGGTAAGATCCTGGCACAAAAATTAAAGGCCAAATGTCAAAGGAGATTGGGGTATAGTTCAGTAGGAGAACAGGTACATAGAATATGTGGAACCCTAGGGTCACCCCCAGTGCCCATATGAAGGAAAGGAAGGAAAGGAAGAATCCACACGTACCCTGTTTTCATATGCACCCACACAGTCCTATATTGTACAGAAATCTACATGTCCATAGACAAACACACACACACACACACACACACACACACACACACACACACACACACAGGGATAGGTTCTCAGGGGTCATTGTCATCTTTACAAAGTTAATGTGACATGTATGCAAGTTTGTTGTAGATTTTCTCACTTAACAAGGAGTAGCCAGTGGAATAGAGATCACATAGTAGAGATCAAATACAGGTGTCTGCCTGTGTATATGGTCAAAGTATAGAGTGTGAGTGTATTTATAAATAAAGTTTTATTGTACCTATTCCACCCAGAAACATTAGACTTGTGCAGTTGGAACTTGGGACTACATTGTCCAAAAATTCATTTGCTGTCTGGCCCGTTTGCCAGCATTAGTGTCTAAGTGATATTTCAGGTGTAGATGATAACAAATTTATTAATTGAACCAGTGGAGTATTTTTCCTTACTGATTAATGTCTCCAACATATCACTGTATATGAATCTACTGCTATACTTATGGGTATGAGGCCATCCATCTACCTTACTAAAGACCTTAAAGAAATGGCTTTTCCTCCCCTAGTAGCCATCAGCTGCCCACAGTTCCTCAGTAATGCTGGGATGGTGACTGCCTTAATACCTATGGCTTCTGTGAGTTCTTGAGTGCAAGACTATGCCATATCCGGAATCAGCATTCTGTTTTTACCCACCAGCTCTTACATTCTTTCCTCCCCTCTCCCACTGGGTTTCCTGAACATTAGGGAGTTGGATACATCTGTCCCATTTAGGGCTGAACACTCACCATTTTCTTATTCTCATCACTTTGGTTAGTTCTGAGACTCTTCACTGACGGCTGACCCCTTCAATAAGAATCATCTGGAACCAAAATTGGGAGTAGAACAAATCTATGGTTATAAGCATAAATATTTAGAAGGCAGTTTGACAATACATCTATCTCATAAAGTAAAAGTTTTGCTTGGAATTTGAGATGGGCTTTTGCTAGGAAGCTCTGGATGGCTTCAAACCGGGAAGCCTGACTCAGCTTTCCAAGGGCAAGTATTACTGCTGTGTGACCACCATAAGTGGCTTCTCATTGGTGATATCAGTTCCATTTCCTAGAGTAGGCAGCTGAGACACAATGGCTCATGACTCTTAAGTAGAGAGTGAGGAAAGGGACATGGAGCCTTGGGTTTGCAGTCAGTGTCACCTGAGAGGAAGGGACACTTTTGAGGAGACTTCTCAAAGTTCAGCAGAGAAGGAACATCAGTGTCCATGTGCTGTGGTGTGGGAAACTGTTGGTGCCCCTGAGGGTGAGGGACAGGAAGGTGCTATGGGTCTCAGATTTGGTGTCTGTCAGAGTTTAGTGCCAGGGTTGGTCAACAGGAAGTTGCTGTGCCCTGTTTGCTGTGATTGAGCAGATAGATGTAAGAGGGAATTGCTGGACACAGCTTCCTATGTCTCTCAGTGGGTGCATTTATGGCAGCATTGGAATCTGCACTTCTAGAGGTCCCCAGTTCAGAAAGTGCACATTGAGACCTGAACTCCACAGTGAGCAGAGAGTGAGTCCAAGGACCTGGATCTCAAGAACAGTGATTGTCTCAGATATGAAGAGCCAAAAGGGAGCCATGAAAGGCTTGGGCTTCAATATACTTTACAGGGAGAGATACACACAGTGAGGCACAGGATTCTTCTGTGTATGTATCATTGAACAGGGAGAAAGAGTGTCAATGTGGGTACAATTTCCAACTTAGCTAAATGTAGTGATATGGCCCAGCCTTTACCATTATACTGGTCATGGATGTTTATGATGGTTTGTGTGTTTAGGGAATCAAGAACAGGCTGTGAGTTTTCTCATAGAGAAGCACTAGATTCTGCATGGTCCTTGCGTCTAGGCCAGCAGAGAAAGAGGGGAGAGCACTCAAGAGCTTCTATACTGGTCTCTGCACTCCATGCCATCTATCCATGCACCCCTGTCTCAGCCACTATGTGGTTTCCACACAAAGATCACAGGGAAATAGCTTAGCATTATCTGTGTCTCTTGGGTTCCAGAGAATTGGTTGCTGTCACTTAGGCCAGTGATTAGCATTTTAAGTAGTTTGTTTTGATTGAATGAACCTGCTTCTTCAAGGGGAAAGAGCCTGGAAGAAAGCAGCAAGGGTATTTATCTCAATCCATAATGCTAGACCAAACTCTATGAAATGTATTAGTGAGAGCCTACGACATGCATTAGTGAGAATCTGCTGGGTTATTTGACAAACATCAGAAATGCAGATTTGTCGGGCATGCTTCAAGAGCAGACACATGGTTTTCAGTGCCTTCTAAAGAAAACCCCTTAAGTAAGTCTCTTGGTCTTATTTGAGTTTGACTATTTGGTCTGGATTCTATAGGAATAAACCTGATATTTAAGATCCAGTTCAAAACCCATTCCCCGTGAGGTCTGGCCTCAGAGGACATGTGGATTCCTTGAGAGCCCTGTCTATCAGTGTTTTAACATCTGGTTTTATTTGCTAGTGCCCTTTGGAGGAGAGCAGAGGGCTGGGACTAGAGATGGGATGGCTGGGAGGTTGTTACACAACCTCACTATTGGAATGGAAGGCATTTTGTCCCGTAAGTCCTTTCCTGGGAGAGTGACTACCCACCTCACCTTCTTGTTCCTGGGAGGGAGTCTTACCCTCCCGGCCCTCAGTGTGTTATTCAGTGGAACCAAGTCCTTCCAGCCAGTGACCCAGATGGTATACATGTGAGTACTGATGAGATATATTCCAAGATACATTTGTTTCAGTTTGAACATGGTATAAAATATGGAGAGTGCTGAAGAAGGCGTCCCTCCAGTTTACTCCCATACATCTCTCATGCTTTGTTATCTTACATACCCTATTGGCCTTATGGTTCTTAACAAATTAATTTATCCTACAAATGTGAGAATGTCCATGTACCTGCAGGGGATACATTTCAAGATTCTAAGACATCTGAGAGAAATGTCTGATGCCATTGCCAAGGACTAACCACATATATATGTAAGTGTGTGTGTGTGTGTGTGTGTGTGTGTGTGTGTGTGTGTGTACACACACACATACACACTCTTTTAAGGGATAATTGTTATGTGTTATGAACACACATTTAGGAAGAGCAGAGTGTGACTATATGGTATTTAACTTCATACCAGTGACAAACTGTCACACATAGCATAGGTAGGCTATTCTTTGCCTTTAAATTTATTTTTCTATAATTTTCCAAAGGCTCACTGCTTTTCTTATTGGTAATTACAGATTAGTCTGTTACACAATAACTTGAAGGTGAGTTCTTTAAGAACAAAAATGAAATCACCAACGTACTGCTCTTGTGATATAGCAACAACACTTACAAGTAATTTTTGAGTCAGTCGGAAACCATTTTAATGTGAAGATTAAAATTAAATTTTAAAACCCACTTGAAAATTGGTCATTGGAACAGCCATCTCTATATCAGCTCTCCAAATGAAAATTGGAAAAAATTTCAGCAAGTAAAGGGGTATTAGAAAGGAGAGCAGGCCACCTGGAAAGGCAGTGAGTGTTTTGTCTGATAAATAAAAGTGGCTGTAAATCAGCATAAGTTACTGTGCAAGGTGTGGGCTGTGGTGTGAGCACAGAGTGCAACAGTATTCAAAAATGTTAGACAAGCTCATATGTTGGATAACATGGAAGAGGAAGGTGTCATAACTGCACCTATTTATCATCTAGTTCATATCACATATATACTATGCATGAATGTTTGATTTTATTTTTACTCATATGTATGCATGTGTGTCTGTGTGTGGTTATGCACAGACACTTGCAGGTGACTAGGGAGGCCAGAAGTAGGTATTGGGTCCCCTGGAGGTAGAATTACAGGCAGTTGTCAGCTGCTCGATGGTGGGTGCTAGAAGTGGAACTTCATATGTATATGAGTGTGTGTCTGTGCACTGTATGTATACAGTCCTGGGATAGGCCAAAAGAGAGCATCACATCCCCTGGGACTAAAGTCAATCAATTATGAGTTGCCATGTGGTTGCTAGGAATTGAATACAGATCATCTGGAAGAGCAACCAGTGTTTTTAACTACGCAGCCATCCCTCTAGCTCCTATATATGCACCTTTCCCAAAAGACAGACAATAATAAACCAGCGTGTTCACAGGCTTTATTTGTCTCTTTTTGTTGTTTTCTTGAAGCTGATTTAAAATCTATTTTAGATATGTCCTTGTACTTCCTAAACACGACAGAAATATATCAATAGTGTGAGAGTGCACAATATATCACCAGCCTTAGAAAGAGGCTGTAAATAATCACACATATTGGGATACTTTCCCCTTCTTCTGCCAGGGAGTATATTTTCAGACCCAAAGGCTTGGTTGTCTTTGAGTTTATAAAGACCTCTTGGGGTAGAAATGAAGCCCAAGCATGCTCCAATGTCTTCACTTCTGTTTCTATAATTGTTCTGTAAGTGCATCAAGAATTTCAGAGCTGTTTTATTCTACCTATTCTATTTATTTAGCGTGTATCTATCTGTTGTTGGGATTGAATACTGACCAAAAGTAATTTAAGGGAATAAAGGGCTTATCTGGATTACAGGCTGTTATTAACCAATGAAGAAAACTCGGGGCGGGAACCTGGAGGCAGGGATTACAGGAGTGGCCATGAGAAGCATGGTTTGCTGGTTTGTTTCTGGCTCATATTTAGGTACTTTCTCATATAGCTCAGGCAGCCTGCCTAGGGATTGCAGCACCCACAGTAGGCTTGACTCTCCTATGTCAGTCATGTAATGCAAAATGCTCTGCAGTCTAATTTGATGGAGGCGGTTCCTCAACTGAGGTTTCTCCTCCCTGAGAAAGTCAGTGTGACCACATAACTAAGCAGAGAATGGGGGATGGAGTTGGAAAGAGAAATGGGAGAAAAGTTCATTGTGTCCTGGATAGAAAAATAATTAGGAATGAGATCCTAATGACCAGGACAGAGGTGCCATGGGGCAGCTCAGTATGGAATGAAAGAAGGAAGCTGGATGTTTGAGAGTTCTTCTCTCCCTCCCCACCCTTGCTCACCTCCTTCTCTCCTGCTCCCTTCTTTTACTCCATCACTCTCACTCAGACTATTGTCTCATCTGACTCAACTTTGACATAGTTTATGTTTAAAACATCCTGGAAATTTTTATATACACACATACACCACACACACATAAATATATACACACACACATAGAAACATGCATGTACATATGCATGCATACACACATACACACATGTACACGTACACATGCTTGCAGGCATGCACACACTTGCACAAACATACACAGTTGAGGATGTAATCAGAATTGTATAGGCTTGTCTATAGAACGAGCTATAGAATGTAGCTCAGTTGATAGAGTTGAGCATGAAGGAGGCCATAGACTTGATCTCCAGCACCATATAAACCAGGTATGGTAATACATGCTGTTATCTTGTTGCTTAGGAGGTAGAGGCAGAAGGACCAGGAGTTCATCCTTGACTACATAGTATGTTTGAGGCCAGCACCAGCTACATGAGACCCTGTCTTAAAAGGAGAAAGGGAAGGAAGAAAGAGAAAAGTGAAAGAATAAAAAAGAAGGAAAAGAATAACAAACTTTGGGGGCCTCTTAGTTGGAAAATATGCACAAGTACAGGTATGGCTTCTGACTCATTTGAATGCTACTGAAAGGTGCCATCCTTTAAGGATACAGTTGAATGGATGGACAGTAATAATACTAATATTGTTTGCATATGCACTGCTCATTATCAGAGTCCTCGTTGGGTTACCCCTGGCTGAAGCCAGGGAGAGTTCTTTGAGTCAGAAGAATTCACCACGTGGTGACATACATTTGCATCTGAGTAGGTCCAGACCAAGGTTACAGCATGACCTGTATTTCCCAGGACTGACTGCAGCAGGCAGGAATTCTATCTTGCGATGCTATTCCATTCCTCTAAACACAAATTTCTGAAGAAGCAGATGGATTCTGAAACAGGGCAGTATTGGGCAGGATTACAGCTAGGACCCCTACCACTGTTCACTTCTGGGCTCATATTCACAAAAGGCTCCAAGATCAAGTTCCTGTAAGACTGAAGGAAAAATCCAGAGCCCAAAAATGGTTTGGGGGGTCAGTTGCCATTAGGTCACATGGGTACCAAATAGCCTGATCATTGGAACATTTTCTCTTCTAAGAGGCTGATAGGATTTTCTTAGTAGAGGGGGAGGTCTTTGGCAGACAGCCCCTCCTTGCCTGCAAGCATTGGGGGGAGTCTTAGTGGATTTTCTAAGGGATTACCACTAACCTCACATGCCCTGACTAAGGTCATATGAGGTCTCCAGAGAAAATGTGTCTAGCCCAGAGCCCGTGGGTTGCGTACGGTAGACATCCATATTATGAGATTGTATTTCCGCAGCTTTTTGTTTTGTTTTTGGAGGGGGGGGGAATTTAATTGTGCTACTCTCAAGTCTGAACTTGGCAAATGATAAGGTCATGACATGATGTTCAATGTTGAAATGTGTCTGGGTTTACTTTCTTTGATACTGCTTGACTGGAAGCTAAGCACAGTCTCATGCTTTTTTAGCAACTTGTATCATAGGTACATCTAACTAATTTTGTAACCTTGGTAGTAGCTTCCTTGTGTGAGGAACATACTTTATCATCTCTGTATATATATCATAGGCATGTACCCCTTTAAACTATGTAGTTAATGATTTTATATTTAGAACTGGGAGACTGTAATTAATTCCAGAACATTTTTATTATGTTCTAAGTAACCTTGTCTCTTTTGCACATCAAATACATCTCACCTCTCCTAAGAATTTCATATAAATATATGAATATGGTGTTATTTATAGTGGTTTCTTTCATCAAGTGCAATTATTTAGAGTTCACACATATGATCATACACATCAGATCTGCTTTTATTTTTAGTGACAATCTGACCTTTTAAAGGTATTTTATATTGTGTGTATTAGTGGTTTGCCTGCCTGTATGTATATTCAATATGTGCATGCAGTGCTCATAGAGGCCAGAAGAGAGCACCATGTCTCCAGGAACTGGAGTTACAGATAGTTGTGAGCTGCCAAGTGTGTGCTGAGAATTTAATCTAGGTTCTCTGCAAAGACAGCCAGTGCTCTTAGCCGCTGACCCACCTCTCTAGGCTTTACTGGTATTTTTGATAATTTACTTATGATTTATTGACTGCCTTGGAAGAACAAAGAACTCTTCCTGGCAGCTTGATGCTTCTAGTACATGCAAACCCGTGGGTTGTACAGGTTGGGTGGCTGCCTTGAGCATTTCATGGCTTTCCTGTGGCATAAAGGGAGGCAGGAAGTAGGAGTTCAGGGTTGTTACATGACTGACTTTATGAAACTTTGTCTTCGCTTCCTGGTAGCATCTTGAGCTAACATTGTTAAATAAATCTGCAAAGCTGAAGGTCACCTGCTACCAGCCTGTCCTAAATGATTGTACCCATGCATATAGCACCTCACCCAAACGGCAAAGTCAACCAAATGAAGTGTTAGTGTATCATGTTGTCTCCAGCCAAGCTAGTGATGGCCCTTTTCATTTAACCTGAACCCAGTGGTGCCTCATGAATTCAGCTTTCCAGACAGTACCTTCTCACTTGCTAGGATAATTGGAATTTAATTTTGAAAACTCTTCCTTGCTACATGTTCCATCCATTTATTCTTTTATCTCTCCCACATTTAATTAGCCCCAGGACACCAGCTGGGTGCTGCAGACCCTAAGATTAAACTGCCCTCCCTATTTTCCAGGCACCTGTGGTCTGCATTAGGCAGTAGACCCCCTGAGGAGCTCTAGCAGAATGATGAAATGATGAGAATGAGAAGAGACCTCTGAGGTGAGGGAGGATTACCTAAACCTGTGGAGGGAGGAGAAGAGATTTAATGTCTGAGCGGACTCCAGGAGGGCATGTGCACATGGGGACCTGAGAAGTGAAGAGGACCCATGGTTTGGGAGCTCACGTGATGGCATCCCATCATGGTGGCTGAACTGAGAAATGCAGTCAGTGTCCAGGCAGGAGACTAGAGTGTAAACAAGGTGTGGATGTCACTTCCAAAAAGCTGCTCTGTTTGCAGGGAGACACTTGTTTCTTTGGCTGGTTAATTTGAGAGACTGGTTAATTTCAGGGTCCTTCCAACTTGGATGCCTCATGATTTATTTCCTGAATTGATACTGGAGTCAGCATGGAAGGCTTGCCATTTCCTTGTGGCTGCTGTTTCATGTGGACAGTAGGAAGTGTGTGTTAGGAGAAATGGGACATGAGTGCATCATTGGATACACAGTTCATTTCCTTTTGTGCCTGTTTCCCTTTCCACAAAGCTCAGATGCACTGGGTGAGTTGGAGAAAGCTCTATTATAGGAAGCTTTGCACAGAACTTTTCTCTAAAGCAGGGAAAGCAATTGTGGCTTAGACAAAGCCCTTGATGGCTGCTTCAGTTGCTAGTTATCGTCAGATAGAAAAGCAAGGAGCCTAGGGCTTCTCTGGAGAGGAATGTGCCCACACCAGGCAATCCTGCCATTGCAGACACCCACCCACCAGTGCCCACCTTTTGAAATACTGCTTCTTCTGTTTTTATCCCCTGGATCCTCCTGTCAGCTGTGGTGGTTAGTGTCAGCCTGAAAGTCTAGAATCACCTGGAAATTGGGCCTCTGGTCATGTCTATGGAATGTTATCTTGATTGTATTGAGGTGAGTAGTCCTGGCCATTGTGAGGACACCATTCCCTGTGCAAGGATCCTGGAGAATATAAAAAGGAGAACGTGAGCCAAGTGGAGGCAGTGTTCATGCCTCTGCTTCCCCACTGTGGGTTTGATAGGACCAACCACTTCTGACTTCTCTACATTATTGGAGTGTACCTTGAACTATGAAATAAACCTTCCTCCCTTAAGCTCTGTTTGTGAGAGTATTTGTACTACAGCAACAAGAAACTAATACCTAGCGTTTCTAAGCCATTTCTTTTTCCTACATGATCTGTAGCCTCTTGTAAACCTGGTCCAGCCTTTGTGAACTGCCTAAGCTGGGCCTCAGTATAACAGTGTCTGTCTACACATGAACATGCAGTTCTGAGTGGCTTTCCTCTAACCTGATGCTTCCATGCTTTTGTGAATGAAGTCTTTCGGGAATGCCATTGCCCTGCCCTAGCAGAAATTTCCATTGCTTTGCAATGCTGGAAGTGATTCTTATTTTATAATGTGCAAGTATTAGATAGATGGTCAGAAACAGCCACATGATACAGAAGTATGGGAAGTGTTCTATAAAGGAGATGGCCCCAGTTCTCTCCAGCCACCCAAATGCAAATCTTCCACTGTGGCTGCTAAACGCTTTTCCTGTTAGACAAACACATGGTTACTGATACCTCTGCTTCCACGAGCTACAGTGACTAGCTGAAGCATGGAGGAACAAGGGAACCTACCTCCATCAAACAGCCTGCAAATGACTTCCAGAATCTTCTCTCCTTTAGAGGACCCTCCAGTCATTTTTACATTGTCCAACACACAAGTCTTTTCTTATTATTTTTCTCCAAGGGCAGTTTTTTTAAAGAAATGACCCTTTCATAGAATTGGATATTCTCCCAAAGGGCCAAGGGAGGAATAAGAAGGCAGGCTTTTTGCTGTTTTCTACAAAACATGACACTAGTGTCACTTCTTTCTTGTTACTAAATAAATAAGCTTTCTAAAAATACCGCCAGATTGTGCTAGGCCATCCAAACATATTTGCAGTAACGGAGCAAATAATTTGAAATGACTGCTATTTCCCGAGTTTCCTTTATATTAAAATTCTTTTATTATATTAAATATAATCTTATTTTAAGAAACCAAATCACCAGGGTGTCCTCCACATTTATCTCTTTTCTTCCTTCATCTCTCACGGTGCATGCAAATGAGGTTGAATGTCACCAGATGTCACTGGCCAACAGCTGATTTTTCTTTCTCTTTTCTTCCTGGAGGACTCTTCTTGAAGTCAGAAAAGGCCACAGAAGCTTTCTACAGGCTTAGTGCTCATTTTTCCCACCTTTCGATCTCACAGTCCATTCACAGGGGAAACTGCCCCATGAAATCCTGTGCTTTCTAGTGTCGTGTTGGGACATATTTTGGTAACTGCAGTTATGACAGAAACCAGAAGTTTAATCCAGCAATGGTGAAGCAACACATATAAATTAAATTATCTCTGAGTGATGGCTTGTTATCTTTTTTTGCAAGTTGAGTCTCATCTGCAATGATTTTTGGTCTCCTGGGCATAAAACTTAATATTTCATTTTACTGAGAGAATGTGCATACATTGTTTGAAACCATTCAGGCTAAAGGCATATACAGAGAATATTCTTTTTGAAGAGAAATTTCAGATCACCACCACAATCATCATCACCCCTGACATCTTTGTCACCCCCATCATATCACCTTCACCATTACTACCACATCTTCATGATCACCGTCCTTATGACTTCTGCCGTCATTGTCATCATCCTCACTATCATCACAGTCTTCACTGCCTCTGCTCATCACCATCATCACTACCATCGTCACTACTGTTGCCACCACCACCACCACCATCACCACCATCACCATCATCACCACCATCACCACCATCACCACCACCA
>PVIH01012084.1:0-48032 GCA_004025045.1 Sigmodon hispidus
TTTTGTTGGTGAAGAAGTGCACTAGAACATATTCCACAATGAAAGTGTAAAATCAAATGTGAAGTTCCATAGTTGTGGAATGGCTGTTATATGTATATAGAAGTTTAGTGAGATTTATAGATTCTGGGTCTGGTTGATTTTGGTATATAATTTTATTGGCAAGTTTCTTCTAATAAATTTATATTTTTGAGAGTATAAAAAAAAAAAAAAAAAAAAAAGAGTTCCCTGACTGAGTGCACAGTTCACTCCAGCTGCCCGAGAGTTCAAACGTACCTTCCTTAAAAAGGCTCCGGCGTGCTACAACCTCATCCTGTCATCTTCTCCAAAAACCAGCTCTATTTTATAAACTATTTTCTCCAAATAAACCCTGTTTAAAACATATCTCAGGGCGGGTTCTCTGTACGATATAAATAAATGTTTAGACCCATACAAGACACCATAAAAGTAAATAAAAAATCAAAAGCAGCCAAATTAAAAAAAAATAAAATTTACTAGTCGCCATCTGTCCCCTCCAAAAAAAACATATAAAAATTCAAGTGAGCCACGGGCTACAAGCCACGTGATAAATAAATTCATAAAAATAAGTTAATTTTAAAAAAAACTAACTAATAATATAGTTAAGATATAGGCCAAACAATATAAAATATATAAGCGTGCAATTCATTTCTTTTAAAAAACAAAAGCCACAAACACGCAAACCAAGTTCCAAACCAGCGCCACACGTGTGCCAAGTCATAAATCTCCAGACCCAAACAGGCCAAAAAAAAACATACTACAACAGAGCATGGCTGCCAATCCAGACTACTATACCCAATAAAAGTATTAATCACCATAGATGGAGTAAGCAAGATATTTCATGACAAAGACAAGTTAAAATAATACCTATCCACAAATCCAGCACAACAGAAAGCACTTAAGGAAAAACTACAATCTAAGGAAAAAAGATATACGCATCAAACCACAAACAATCAATAATACCACAGAAGAAAAACCGTAAGAACGGAAATACACATAAACTATCACTAATAATAGCAGGAAGTAACAATCAGTGGTCATTAACATCCCTTAACACCAATGGACTTAATTCTCCTATAAAAAGACACACCCTAACACAATGGATAAAAAAGCAAAGGCCAACCTTCTGCTGCATACAAGAAACACACCTCAACTCCAAAGACAAACACAAGCTCAGAGTAAAG
Source organism: Sigmodon hispidus (assembly GCA_004025045.1). Taxonomy (NCBI): domain Eukaryota; kingdom Metazoa; phylum Chordata; class Mammalia; order Rodentia; family Cricetidae; genus Sigmodon; species Sigmodon hispidus. Next base: position 1,200 of record PVIH01012084.1, read on the forward strand.
GGTTGGGAAAAGACTTTTCAATCAAATCGCCCCAATAAACAAGCTGATGTTGCTATCTTAATATCCAACAATGTAGACTTCAAACTAAAATCAATGAAAAGAGACCAAAATGGACATTAGTTACTCATCTCAGGAAAAACTCATCGAGATGAGACCTCAATCCTGAACATTTATGCCCCTACTATAAGCACAACTTCATATGTAAAAGAAATACTACTAAAGATTAAAACCCACATCAAATATCACACTCTAATAGTGGGAGTCTTGAATATCCCATTTTCACCCTTGGATAGGTCAACCAGACAAAGACTCAATGATAAATAAGGGATCTAACAGGTGTTATGATACAAAAGGACCTAATAAATACTTATAGAAGCTTTCATCCAAACACAAAGAAAGATACATATTTCTCAGCAACCCATGGAATGTTCTCTAAAATTGACCATATACTTGGTCATAAGGCAAATATCAATATATACAAAAATGCAAATAACCCCCTGTAACATATCACACAACCATTGCCTAAAGTTCAACAACAACAAAAATCACAGAAATCTTACAAGCTCATGAAAACTGAACATCTCTACATTGAACTACATATGTGTCAGGGAAAAAGTTAAGAAAGAAGTCAAAGACTTTCTTGAATTTAATAAAAATGAACCCATAATATACCCAAACTTATGGGAAACAATAAAAGCAGTGTTAAGAGGCAAATTCTTAGCACTAGATGTCTATATAAGAACCAACAGAAACCTCACACAGGAGACCTAACAACTCAGCTGAAGGCTTTAGAACAATTAGAAGCAAACACAACTAGAAGGACTAGATGGCAGAAAATAAACTTAGGGCTGAAATCAGGATAATAGATACAAAGAGATCAATACAAAAAATCAGTGAATCAAAAAGTTGGTTCTTTGAGAAAGTTAACAAGATAGACAAACCCTTATCCAAACTAACCAAAAGACAGACAGACAGAGAGTATTCAAATCAACAGAATCAGAAATGAATAGGGGGATATAATAACAGACCCCCAGAAAATTCAGAGAATCATCAGGTCATACTTTGAAAATCTATACTCTACTAAAATGGAAAATCTAAAAGAAATAGCTTTCTGGACAAGTACCAGTTACCAAAATCAAATCAAGAACACATTAAAGACCTAAACAGAATGATAAGACCAAGGAAAATTGAAGCTGTTACTGAAAGTCTCCCAAATAAAAAAATAACCCAGGTCCACATGGTTTTACTGCAGAATTCTATCTGACATTCAAAGAACTAATACCAGTACTCAACAAACTGTTTCATACAGTAGAAACTGAAGTAACCCTGCCAATCTCTTTTTATGGGGCCACAATCACACTGATACCCAAGCCACTCAAAGTTGCAACAAAGAAAGAAAATTACAGACTAATCTTTCTCATGAACATTGATGCAAAAATACTCAACAAAACTCTGGCAAACTGATTATAACAACATATAATAATATTTTTCCATCAGGATAATATAGGCTTCATCCCAGAAATGCATAGGATGGTTCAACACACAAAAAACTAGAAATGTCATCCACCATATAAGCAAATTGAAGGGAAAAAATTATCATCTCCTTAGATGCTGAAAAAGCCTTTGATGATATCAACACTCCTTTCTGATAAAAGTCCTGGAGAGATCAGGTATAAAGAGAAAATTCCTAAGTATAATAAACATAATTTACAAGAGCCAATGGCCAACATCAAACTAAATGGAGAGAAACTCAAAATGATCCCACTAAATCAGGAACTAGACAAGGCTGTCCCCTTTCCCCTTATCTAATCAATATAGCTCTCAAAGTTTTAGCCAAAGCATTAAGAGAACGAAAGGAGATTAAGGGATTACAAATTATAAAAGAAGAAGTGAAACTATCAGTATTTGTAGATGATATGATTGTATACCTAAGTGAGCCACAAAATTCAACCAGGAAACTTCCACGGCTGAGAAACTCCTTCAGCAATATAGGAAGAAACAAGATTAATTAAAAAATAATCAGTAGATAGCCTATATACTAAAGACAAAAAGGCTGAAAAAGGGAAACATCACCAACATAACCAAAGAAGTCATAGATCTATTTGACAAATACTTTAAGTCACTGAAGAAGTAAATTGAAGAGGATATCAGAAAATGACAAGACCTCCCATGGTCCTGAATAGGTAGAATCAGCATAGTAAAAATAGCAATCTTATCTAAAACAATTTACAGATCCAATGTAATTTCCACCTAATCCCAACATAATTTTTTACATACATTGAAAGAACAATACTCAATTTTTTTTTTTGGAAAAACAGGAAAGCCAGAATTGCAAAAACAATTTTCCTCAACAAAAGAACCTCAGAAGGCATCACTATCCCTGACTTCAAATTATACTATAGAGCTACAGTGTTAAAAAACAGCCTGGTATCGGCATAAAACAGACTTGTGGATCAATTGAATCGAATTGAAGACCTAGAGTACCTGATTTTCAACAAGGAGGTCAAAAATATTCAATGGAAAAAATAGTATCTTCAACAAATTGTATTAGCATACCTGGATGGCAGTATGTAGAAAAACACAAAGAGATCCAAGCCTATCACCCTGCACAAAACTCAAATCCAAGTGGATCAAAAACCTCAACATAACCCACCTACATTGAACTTCATAGAAAAGCAAGTGGGAAATACGCTCCAAAGCATTGGCACAGGTGGCCAGTTCCTAAATACAACACTGGTAGCACAGACATTAAGAACAACAATCAATGAGTGGGATCTCCTGTGACTGAGAAGTTTCTACAAGGCAAAGGACACAGTCATTAAAGCAAAAAGACAGCCTACAGAATGGGAAAAGATTTTCACTTACCCTACAACTGACAGAGGACTGATCTCTAAAATATATAGAGAACTCAAGAAACTAGAGCCCAAAACCCTAAAAAAAATCAAAAATGGGGTTCAGAACAATGAAGGGAATTTTCAGCAGAAGAATTACAAATGGCTGAAAAGCACTTGAAAAAATGTTCATCATTTTTAGCCATCAGAGAAATGCAAATCAAAACAACTTTGAGATACCCCCTTACACCTGTCAGAATGGCTAAGATCAAAAATACAAATGGCAGCCTATGTTGGAGAGGTTGCGGACCATGAGGAACACTCCTCTACTGGAATACAGTATAAAGGTTTCTCAGAATACCAGGAATCACTCTACCCAAGGATCCAGCAGTACCACTATTGGGTATATACCCTAAAGACACATTCATACCCCAAAAGTATTAGCTCAACTACGTTCATAGCAGCATTATTCGTAATAGTAAGAACCTGGAAACAACCTAGATGCCACTAAACTGAAGAATGGATTAACAGACTTTAGTACATCTACACAATGGAGTATTACTCAGCACTAAGAAAAACAATGATATTCTAACATTTGCAGGCAAATGGATGGATATGGAGTATATCCTCTGGAGCCAGGTAACACAATCCCAGAAAGATAAGCAGGGGATGTACTCACTCATTAGTGGACTTAAAAAAATAAAAGAGATGTCACTGTATACAAAAGCTCAAGACTAGAACATAGCTAAATGACACAGTGCCTCACTCTGCATTAACATTTTCTAGCTGGGGTGTGGGTGAGGAAAAGACTTGTTTCTTTTAGTGTCTGAGGGTTTGGCCACAGGGAATTTAATTTTGCTCCAGTAAGTAAATGAGCACCATGAATGGGAATTTTTGTAAATGGGGATATCATAAGGGTGAGTATGAATCTGAGAGCCTGATAACTGAGTCTGATGGGGTGCAGGAAGTAGCCTAGAGAATTATACCCATGTTCCCCAAAAATGGATTGTGGATGTTATGTTATAGATAATGGAAATAAAAGGATATTAGATTTGGGGTTCTTTTTAAAAAAGAAAAAGGGACAATTTAGTGGAATTATGTTAGTTACTACATTGTAAATAATTATCCCACCTACTAGTTTAATACAATCACTGAACACAGACAGGAAGTTGGGCAGAGCTACAAGACTAGAAAAACTTGGGTACAGGAAGAACAGACATAGATACCACAGAGATGGGATGGAAACACGATGATGAGACAGCAGCAGACACAGATGAAATACTGCTCTGCGAAAAGCTATTGCACTGTATGGCTGAACAAGATGGGTTGAGTTCAGATGAAGGAGTTAGCAAATTATATGCCTGGGCCCTAGGTCAATCAGCATAAAAATAATATAAGCATCTGTGTGAACATATGGGCCAAAGGGGCAGTGAGGCTTCGAGTGCAACTGCTGGACTGCCAGACTGTCAGTCAAACATCTGGTCTAGACCAGAAAGTCTGGGCCAGAAACCACTTACAACATTCTACTCTCAATCAGTCACTATAATGACAATATTTTGCTATTAAAAGGCAAAAATGTATAAATATGTACTCCAGATTAGAATATCAAGATTTATTTATTCTAATATTCATAAAATCTTAGCATTTTAAAGAGTTAAATAAGAATTATCTAATTATCCCTTACATAATTTAAGTTAAACCATAAAAGCACACAGTTGTATCCAGCTTGTAGCATTCATAAAACAGGTACTGTGATTCAGAGTCTTGCCTGCAGCCTCGGGGAAATAAATTTCAAATGGCGCTCAATTAAATGTAAGTAAGTGCCATATCACTTATTTGAGTATGTTTTGCTATTTTAGTTTCACAAGTAATATATACTCACTCATAATCAGTTTCAGGGACAAAAGGTAAACACCCAAGCTTGGAAAAGTGAAGCACAGAGAAGGATGTCATCTTGAAAAAAAATCATCTCAAAGAGATGTCATTTGCCTGTTGGATTACCATTAGTTTAGGGGAACATATTCTAACATTCCCAAGCTTATAACAGACATCAATATTAACAAGTGATTAGATAATTAAACAATGAACATACATGCCAAACAAATATTCCTCCAAATATCTATTAGATTGTAAGCCTCAACTCACTCTATTGATTTTCCTTTTCTTTTACCTATTTCCTGATTTGTGAACCACATCTATTTCTTTTCTTAAATAGAAGCCTGTCTGATATTAGGTACATAACATAAGCCATGAGTAACCTCTGAATATTATTATCATTGTTCTATAAAATTATTATAATTACCCTTTAAAGAACAGGTGTCATCATTTGTCAACATATGCAGATCTCTGTTTTTGAGTAATGGAATCTTAAGACATAAAGGAATGGGATGGACTATAGTCTAATGCTCTAGATAACTTTATTTCAGTTATAGTCTATAAATTTTTATGCAAATAAAACAAAGAAAAAAATAATCCAAGGAAGATTTTTGAGTTCAGAAAAACATGTAAGTAAATGTCAGTAAACACATACTAAATGTAAACCAAACACACTTTTCCCAGAACTATCTCAAAACAGACCAAATTAAACACAATTGCCTGATACATAACTATAGATTATATCTGGAAAAGCACAAAAACAACACAGAAGGTCATATCCATATTTAGGTTTCATTGCCCAGATTGGGTTCTCCAGTTATGTTCTGATATCCAAGAAAATAAACATGTCTTATTAATTGATTATAAAAATTTGCCACAGGAGGTATAAAATCACACCCAAGAAAAATCCATGGAATAGAATTACTTGAGGTAAAGGCCTTCTGTCTTTTCAGGGAGCCTCTGTCACAGTTCCCCAAGGCATTGTTTACCATATATCATTCTTTTGACATTCTTCCAACAAATAGGAGAAAGGTTAAAAATGAATCAACTTAGTTAGGTGTATGCAATTATAGAGAGGTAAACCATTAAAATGCTCACCTAACCACTCCCAGACAATTGCAGGTAAATTAGAAAACAGTAAGTCTCTCTCACTTCCATACACACACACACACACACACACACACACTTTTCAGAAAGGCACTGAATTTATAAAAAATACATATGAACTGATGAGATTAAAAGATCTCTAGTATCTGTTTAACACAGTAAAATTTACCTCTAGAATGCTGCAGATGACATGAGGCTAAAAGTTCTTTCTCTAGAATTATTAAATTCATGCTCTTTGTCTTTTATCTTCAAAGCAAGCTACTCACATATCCTTAAAATTAAAGGGAGAAATAAAATTAATTTTAGATTAATTTATCTGTATTATATTTGCATGGACCAATAGATTCTATGAGTAGTATTTATTAATTTTTAATTTTGAAAGAACTTTATCAAAAAGTAAAATTGTATTTTCATGCTTCAATAATAATCTAGAAAAGTTAAAAAAATATTTTTTTAATTTACTTGGAAAATAGAGTGTGAAAGTTACAAAGGACAATGAGCTATTCTGGGTGTCTAACAAAATATTAAGGAGTCCAATTGCAGAAAGTAGCAGAGCAAATTAAGAAAGTAACAGGAAGGTCACCATAAAACAACTGGTGACCATCAGTTCTTAGCCTACTTTACTCATTGCTATGTTCCAGCCTCCAACTAGGGTGGATACCCTCTGTTCAACCACAGACTATGTCTACCAGAAGACCAGATAACCTGTCCATGGACCTTCCCCACACTTTCTCTTCCCCTCATAGAAGTACATAGAGCTAATACTTAAGAAGACCAAATGAGGCCTCCTCACCCATCCCATCCAACCATCTGTGAATACCAGACCATTGCTTACTGATTTCCCTCCCCCAACTCCTAATTGCATTCCAGCCTCCAAAACCAGCAGGCACTTTGCATGAACACATCAGATGACCAGACCAGTAGAACAGATAAGACACAGTTAATAGAGGAAATAGAAACAAGAAAATAAACACCAATCCAATGAAGACAAACTGAGGGATCAGCACTTAGACCTATAATCTTAGCTAATCCAGTGTAAAAACAAAATCATTAAATGCCAGGCCAACATGTATCTACTATAGCCTAGGTAAGAATAATCATACTAGGCCCTGAATATTTCAAACTAGCTGAAACACAAAAAAGACTTAAAATCAACTTTATAGAAATGATGGAGGTCATTAAAGAAAAATTAATAAACCCTTCAAAGAAAGCCAGAAAAACAGACACAAACAATTGGAGAAATTGAATGAATCCATCAAAGAAAGCCAAGAAAAAAAATCAGTTTAAAAAATGAATACAACTGTTCATGGTCTTAAAGTGGAAATAAAAGCAATAAAGAAAACATAAGCTGAGGTAATTAAGGAACAGAAAATTTTAAGAATTTGAGCAAGAATTACAGAGGCAAGCTTTGCTAACAAACCACAAGAGAAGGAAGAGAAAAATCTCAGACTTTGAAGATACAATAGAAGAAATGAATATATCAGACAAAGAAAATGTTAAATCTAAAATATTCTTGACAAAGAATATCCAGGAAATCTGGGACACCATGAAAAGACCAAATATAAGAATAGTATCGAAGAAGAAGGTGGAGGAGGAGGAGGAAGAAGAAGAAAAAGAAGAAAGAAGAAGAAGAAGAAGAAGAAGAAGAAGAAGAAGAAGAAGAAGAAGAAGAAGAAGCAGCCCAGCTAAAAGGCCCAGAAAACTAAAATATGCAAAGAAAAAAAGACCAAGTAACTTCTAAATACAGAGCTATTATAATTACACCTGATTTAACATTAGCAACTCTAAAAACCAGAGGGTCCTGGACAGAGGTGATGAAGACGATAAGAGACCACAAATGCCAGTCCAGACTACTATCCCAGCAGAACTTTCAATAATTATAAATGAAGAAAATATAATATTCCCTACTAAAGTCAAATATAAACAATACCTACCTATAAATCCAGCCATAAATAAAGAAGGAAAACTCCAACCCAAAGAGGTTAACAATACCCATAATAGCACAAGAAATAAATAATCTCACACAAGATAAACCAAAAGAAGGAAAGCATACACAAACAGAGACACCCCCCACCACACACACACACCATCAGCAGCAGCAGCAGCAGCCACCAAAAACAAAATAATAGGAAATAAAAATCATTGGTCAGTGATGTCTCCCAATATCTGTGGTAAGCTAACAGAATGGATGTGACAACAGGATTCATTCTAATGCATACAAGAAACACACTTCAGCATCAAAGACAGGCATTACCTCATGGTAAAGTGTGGGAGCTCAAAAAGGTACCAGTTTGTGCCTTGTTTTCGTTTTGACTGAAGGTCAGAGGATCTAAGGTTGTTTTCCCATGACAAGCCTGCATAACAGGATGTTTTCACCAAATGTATGTTTACCAGGTGTCTATGTTTGAGAACTGAAGAAGTGTTTACACATGTTTGTGCCTGTCCCTCCCTTTTGATTGGTAAAAAAAATTCCAGGGGAAATAAAAATCAGGGCCGCAGATTATTAACTCAGTGCCCTCTTGACACTAGATTTCTGTCTCTGTCTTAATTCTTTCTATCCTTAGTATTTCTTAAAACAGCACTCCTCTCATACAGAAACCATCAGAAATGTCAGGCAGGCCCCACCAGTAAAGGGATTAAAAAAAAGATATTTGAAGCAAATGTACCTTAGAAGAAAGCTGGCTTAATATCTAATTTTAATATCTAATTAAAATAGTCTTCAAACCAAAACTAATAAAAATAGGGAAAGATAAGACATACAAACCAAAGGAAAAAAATCCACCAGTATGACATTTCAATTCTTAACATTTATTCCCCAAACAAAATGGCACTCACTTTTGTTACAGAAACACTGTTATAGCCTAAATCACATATAGCTCCTCATACTCTGATAGTTGGAGAGACCTCAATATCCCACTCTCACCAAGGGACATCCAAGTAAATACTAAACAGAAATACTAGAGCTAACTCTAAAACCAATGCAATTGAAACAAAGAGAACAAAACAAGAATCAAAAAAACAGAGCTTTTTTTTTTTTTTTTTTTTGAGAAAATCAAAAGATAGAGAAACCCTTATCTAAATAAACTGAAAGATAGAGAAATGCTATGCAAACTAATAAACTCTAAAATGAGAAAAGTGACATAATAATAGGTACTTAAAATCCAGAGAATCATAACAACATATCTTAAAAAGCTTTAGTTCACCAAATTGGAAACTCTGAAAGAAATGGATAATTTTCTCAACAGATACCACTTACCAAATTTAAATCAAGATCAGACAAATTAAATATACCTTATAAGCTCCCCCACAAATGGAAGCCATCATTAAAATCTTCAAATCAAAAATGAGCCCAGAACCAAATTATTTTATGTAGAATTCTACAAGTTTCACAGAATAGCTAATATCAATACTACTCTAATTATTCTGGAAAAATAGAAACAGAGGAACATTGCCAAATTCATTTCATGTGGCCACCCTGATACTCACACAGCATAAAGATTCAGAAAAAAAAGAGTGTCAGGACATTTTCTGTTATGAAAATGGATGCAACAATACTTAATAAAATTCTTATAAACCAAATCGAACACATCAAAAACATCATCCATAATGTTTAAATAGGCTTCATCCCAGAGGTGCAGGAATAATTAAACATAAGAAAATCTGTCAATGAAATTCACCATATAAAGAAAGTATAAGAAAAAATATATGATCTAACACCCCAACATGATAAAAGTCCTAGAAAAATTAGGGATACATGGGATGTATAAACATAAAGGTAATTTACACTAAGCCTAGAGCCAACATCAAAGGAATGGAGAGAAACCCAAAGCTAATCTATTAAAATTAGGTGGTTTACTATTCATATATAGTACTTCAATATAGTACTTAAAGTTTTAACTAGAGCAGTAAGACAATAGAAGAAATCAAGGGGGTAAAAATAGGAAGAGAAGTAAAAGTGTCAACATTTACAGATGATACAAGTATGTTAATAATCCACCCCAAGAATTAAAGCAGGAAACTCTTAGAGCTAATATACACTTTCAGCAAATTGACTTCAAAAAAGATTAAGTCAAAACCATCAGTAGCCTTCCCATATACAAATGAAAAATTTAGAAAGAACTCAGAGACACAACACCCTTCAAAATAGGCTCAAATAATGTAAACCATCATTAGGCAACTATATCCAAGTAATTGGAAGACTTCAATAATAAAAACGTCAAGTCTATGAAGAAAGAAATTGAAGAAGATATCAAAAGATGGAAAGATCTGCTATGGTCATGTATCACTAGGATTCACATAATAAAAATGGCCATTCTTCCAAAATCCATCTACAGATTCAGTGCAGTTGCCATCAAAATTCCTAAACAATGTTTTACAGACTTTGAAAAGATAGTCCTAAACCATATAAAAAAAATAAAAGCCCAAACAGCCGAAACAGTCCTTAACAAGAAAAGAACTGCTGGATGTGTCGCCTTCCCTGATTTCAAGTTTTGCTACAGAGTTATAGTAATAAAACCATGTGACATTGGCATAAAACAGACATAGTTATCAATAAAGTTTAATTGAAGACCAAAACATAAGTTTCACATACCTATGGCCACCTGATTTTTTTATTTTAAAAAGCCAGAAGTATTCAATAAAAAAATAAAATAAAAGCAATAGTGTGGTCCAACTGGATGTCTACATGTAGAAGAATGAAAATATCCATCATATCTCCCTACGCAGAACTGAAATCCAAGTGTATCAAATCCCTTAACATAAAACCAGACACACTAAACATGATAAAAAAGAAAGTAAGGAAGAGCCTTTAATGCAGGGGATAACCTTCTGAACAAAACACTGATATCACAAGCACTGAGACTGATAATTAATAGATAGGATCTCATGGACATGAAAAGCTTCTCTAAGGCAAAGGTCACTGTCAATGAGATAAAGAGGTAGCCTACAGAATGGGAAAGTTTTGAACAACTGCACATCCTATAGAAATCTAATCTCTAAAATGTGAAAGGAACAAAGAAATTAAATATTTAAGAACCAAATAATCCAATTTGAAATTTGGGGTATAGATCTAAATAGAGGGTTCTCAATCAAGAATTATTAAATGACTGAGAAACACTTAAAGAAATGTTCAACAACCTTAGCCATCAAAGAAATGCAAATAAAACTTCTTTGCGATTTTATTTTATAACTTTAAGAATGGATAAGATCAATAACACAAATTATACTTCATGCTGGTGAGAATGTAGTACAAAGGGAACATTCCTGATTGTTGGTGGGAGTGGAAACTTGTATAGCTACTTAGAAAATGAGAGTGGTTTCTCAGAAAACTGGGAATCTACTAATTTGGTTATATGCACTCTTATGAATATACCAAAGGATGCTCCATCCAATCAGAAGGACACTTTCTCAACTATGTTCATGTGGCATTATTTCCAGTCAGAAACTGGGAACAATTTAGACATCCCTCAACAGAAGAATGAAAAAACAAGACTGTATATTACACAACAGACTATTACTCATCTGTAAGGGAAAAAATGACATAAAAAATTTGCAGACAATGGATAGAAAAAAATAAGCATGAGTGATATAATACAGACTTGGAAACACAAAAGGTATATATTCACTTGTAAGTGGACACAAGGCACTCCTAATGGAGAGCTAGCTGTTTCTGTCCAAATAACATATGCATGTCGACTGGTCACTCTAATTGGCTCATATCTGCTAGCTCATGAATGAGAATATGAAGAAGATCATTATATAAGGCCCACTCAGGAAATGTGGTGACCCCCTAGTTCAGTTAACCTCTCATCTCAGCCTTCTTCTTAGGTGGTCTACCCACCACTCATTCATCCTTTGTTTGAAAGTGAGGTATTTGGAGACTGGAGAAGGGACAACCGCTCAAGCTTCGGCTTCTCTGAATTCCCCCCAGGAGTCATATCTTCTACAGGCAAAAGAACTGCCAGAACACTCTTCAGCTCATGTGTACTGTTTTTTAGTGAGAATTCTGCTGTGATAAGCCACACTCAACTCCTTCACAAGGATTTGATTCTGTCTTGGTGTCATCTAGGGGGGTGAAACCAGTCTCACCTCCCTCATTACCCACTTTGTACTCAGAATTGTGAAGTCCAAGGTCTTTTCTGCTTTTGTCTCTCCCATAGGTTCACGTTTCTCACTGCACTAGAAATGGATGAGAGTTTCGAGGAGGACTTCATTTATTAATATAGGATCAAAACAGTCTTTGTCATGTGTTGTCTCAGAAGGAAGTATTTTTTTTTGTTTAAAATAATGTCACATTCCAAATGGCTTTGTGTGTGTTTTCACCTGCTAAACATCATACAGTCTTTCTCATAGCCATTTCCTTATTAATGGCAAGAGCAATACTTTTGTATGATTTGTGTCTAGAGTATAGCATGTTTCATTTAAATGTTACTGGATTTACAATCATTAAGTCTAAAATGTTACTAGAGGGCTTATATTTTTGTTTTATTATTAAAAATAATATCAAAAAGTCAAAAGAAAAATCTTACTCAAAATGATATATTCTTTGTCTAGTAAAATATTTAATAATCATTTAAATTCAACAACAGTCTGCTTAAGTTGAAATTATTGAAATTAGTCATGTAAAAATTGTCTTAAAGTCAAGCACTGGAAACACATACTTGGTGCACTTCATTTAATTTTATAGTCTCTAAGAACTATTATAATTTTTAATAAACTTGTATCTGGGATTTAAAGCCAAATACTTACACTCAAAAGGCAAGAATTTATTATCCAGAAGACACCCAAAGAGACACTAAAATGTATTCCCTACTGATGAGTTTCAAATGAATTGTAAAGTCTGTATTTTATTAATCTGGTCACAATTAGAGAACAACAGCGGCCTCATCTGCAGTCCTAATGCTCAGCTCAATTTTTCAGGACTTCTGTTCCCATTTCAACACTGCTGATTAGCAAGGTTCTGAAGGTTGAGTTTCTAAAACAAATGTTGAGCTGTTCTTTACAGAACAGAAGAAGTTGTATAAATTTAAATAAACAATACAAATTAAAAAAATATTCTAATCTATACGTATATCTTGACTTTCCTTCTTGTGATTTTAAGTATAATTACATGTGGCTTATTAACCTGCATATCTCTCTGTATGTTGTCACCCTTCATAAGTCATATTATGATTCAAGTTTGTCTTTATTTTTTAAAAATAAATATGCTGAACTCTACTTTCATTAAATAAAATAAACCAATATCTGACTTCAGAGAGTAAGAATAAATTAAAATTTAAGATTACTTTAATAAAAGTGTAAAAAGTGGGATCCTCTGGAGTCCGTTGTTTAAAAAACTTGAAAACTGCCTTGTGTTTCATAAAGCAAACTACTTATTTTTAATAAAATTATTGTCCCACTCAGTCAGGGTTTCTGACAGTATATATTATCTTACCACTCCATTATATAACTGTAATATTGCTTAAAAGTCTTCAAATTCAGGATTTTCTCGATACTTTCATAAGTTTGTTTAAGGTTAAGGTGAAAAGAACAATAATCAACAGTTATGTTTATCGCAAACGTATTAAACCCAGTATTAGGCAATAAGCTTATTAAATGTTCTTGTTCAGTCCTCATTAGTCCCATAGACATCTTGGTTATTCACACAGAACTTTAAGAAACAAGAAGCAGAAGGATCCAAGGTCAGTAGCCCACAGCAAAAGTTACAAACCTTGTTTAAAATTAAAAAAAAAAATAAAACTGAGTTGCAATAAGTAAGCAAGTTGTTTATTGAAAACAACTGTTTAATGTATAAGGGTATTTATAAATAAAGTTTCCAACACAAATATTAATGTGAAATTGTAAAGAGATGTTTCAGGAGAAAGCAGATTCATGCCAGGACCTGTTAATGTCAATTAGTGTCACCAGCTGAGACATGAGAAAAATGTTAACCTGTAAAGTCCTAGAGTATGGGAATATTTTAAAGTGCATTTTCATCATTTTAATAGAATTGCTTTGTTTTGCAGGGGGAGTGGGATATAGTAGATTCTGGGAGGAACTGTAGGCAGAACAGGATGGTAATGGTAGATAAAACCTGAACACATGATGTTCATGTATAAAATTAATAAATAGAAATTTTTCTGATTTTTTAACCTTTTATTGTTTCTTTTTTTATTTTACCTCATGCACTCTAATTCCACTTATCTTCCCTACCCTTGAATCTACTTTCTATCCTTGAAACCTACCCTCAAAACAAAGTCACATTTAAAAGAAATCCAAAACAAAACAAAAAAAAAAATGAAGAAGAGAAAGAAGAAAAAAAGAGGAAGAAGGTGGAGGAGGAGGAGGAGGAGGAGGAGTTGCAGCAGCAGCTTATCCTGGAAGCTGTAATGTGGCTTGCTGAGTAACATGGTTTAAATGTCTGGTCTTGCTCAAGACCTGTGACCTCTGCTATACCACTGATAACAAGCTTAAACTGGGGCTCCCCTTGGATTTCTGGTTGTTGTCCTGTGTCATGGAAATCCTGCTGTTTCAGATCTGTAGGTTCACCCAGCCCCGACCACATGCTCCAACAGTTTATAGATCTGGTGAATGTTGGGCCAACTCATATCCCTGGATCTGGGCCTGGCGGGTAGCTGTGTTGGTTGGCGCAAACGGAACTACTGTCCCTCATCATCACTACCTAAATGAGCGCTCCAGCACTGCCTCAGCTAGCTCTTCCACTGCAGCAAAAAGTGCAGCCAGTTCTGCTCTCAGGTCCTCAGATCTGGGGTCATGCACACTCATATCACCAGGGCCAGCTCTATTGTTTTGCCTGGGCAAGGTGCATGGCCCTCTCTCTGATTGCTGTACTGAGAATATGAGGGAAGGGTAGGTTAGCTGTCCTGCTCTCTCTCACGTCCTCAGGGCTCACTCATTTGTGCTTCCCAGAACACAGTCAGCTCTAGTGTGTTTCTCAGGTAGTGTGCAGGGCCTGTGCACTGTCCTGTGTTCTGTAGCTGGTTCAATCAGTATCCTGACCTCAGGGCCAGATCTCTTGCCTGCTACAGGCAGGGGAGGAAAGGGGAGAGCCTCTTTCTCTCCCTCATGCCCATACTTAGTAGATTGTGTGTGTGTGTGTGTGTGTGTGTGTGTGTGTGTGTGTGTGTATGTGTGTTCCATTACTCATCTCACAAACTTTCAGGGCTGGTTCCCCTGCTCCCCTGTGCACTTGTGTTAAGTGGTGGCGCCATTTTTTTTGAGTGTGGAGGTCAGCTCTCCTGCTATAATATCCAGTAAAGAATGTGATATATTTCATTAATATCTTTAGTATTGTATTTTATAACAGCCATAAGTAACATATTGGGAAGGGGCAAAACAATGAAACATGAAATGCCTCTCCAAACTGTCTGGTTCAATCTTGAATTATATATACATAGTGGTTTGTAAAATGTTTTGGGGTTGTTTGTTTTGTTGTTTTTCTGGGTTTTTTTTGTGTGTGTGTATGTGTGTCACTTTTAGTTGAAAATGATAGTCAAGTTTAATGTGATCTACTGTCTGAGAGAGAGGACAAAAGTTGATCCTTAAGGGAACCTGAGAGAGTCTACCCACTCAGTCCAAAGAATGCTTGGGACATCACAAAGATTGTCTTACATAATTTTCTTCCCATCCATAAATAATTAATTCTAACTTCAATTTGTTCTCAAAACAAGTGCCAGAAATCTTCCTCTAGCAGTGGGACTATTCGGTGCTATGCTATGAGAGAGAGACAGTTTTCTTTAAGAGAGTAGCTCCTGCTAAGTCAACCACATGCACATCTGAGAATATCTGGGCAGCAGAAACGGACCTTGAAGAAAAGAAAAAGGACACAAAGTTGAGGGGATGGGAAAGATGATGTGGATCTGAGACAAATTGGGTGAAGGAGAGCAATATGACCTAATGTATGATACATTTCCAGAGAAATAATAGGGTTTTTTTTTATAAAAAAAGTAAAAAAAAATACACACAATTAACAATATACAGAATGATTTAAATACTAAACATAAATAATTTTTGACATGATGTAACATCACTTCTGATGAAACTCCCAAGAGAAACAGACTTCAAAAATGTGTGTCCATGTATTTAAAAGAACTGGGTTCTTGTAAATGAATGATTGCACTCTCTCAGAGGAACTCTTAAGAATGCATCACAGAACTGACACACATTTGGGAATAGGTTCATTGTGAGTTTTTTTCTGGTTAATAATCAAATAGAAAAGTCAATTAGCTAATAAGAACCACTCCTAGCGTTTCACTTTAAAGTCTTTTTTTCACCATTATAAAGAATTTCTTTCTCCTCCAACTTCCTCCTCCTTTTCTCCCCCCACCTTCCCACTTTCCCTCTCTTTTGCCCACTCTTCCATCTGGGCTGCTGTGCCAAAAGTAGGAATGAGTCTATTTATTAATAGGTGCCTTGCTGATGGACCTAATTTGAAAATACAACTGAACCTCAATTTAAGTAGAAGTTGTTTCTAGATTGTCATCCATGTTGATTTCAACATCCACAAATACTTCAATTTCTCATTTAAAATGGAGCATTATTTGCATATACCAAATGTGCATTTTTCTGTATACTTTAAATTAACCATATATTTCTTATTATATCTAATAGATAAATAGATAAATGATAGATAAATAAATAGACAGACAGACAGATAGATTTTTCAAGTAATTTCTACTCTTTGTTGACCAAAGAATAATGGCAAAAAATGTATCCAGGGACACTGTGTTTTCTAAATATTTTTATTTTACAGATTCAGGACTTAGCGATATGGAGGACTAGCTATACTATCATAATTTATAGATTCAGAAAAGGCATGGGTTAAATCTCTGTTTATTGAATTGGAATTATTAAACAATTTTTCAAGACAGCATTATAACTAATCCACATTTTTAAAGTAATTTTAAGATCACACTTAGAACTAATAACTCATATACACTTGTTCATGAGATCTGAAGAAAAGACTAGAAAAAATGTATTAGACCTATAAAAAGAAATGTTTATCTTAAAACATTTCAATTCACGCAGAATATTGGTCCCAGAACTGTGAGTTGCCAAGAAAGAAAAAAATGCATAGACTGGAAATGATATCTAATAAAGATAATTGTTTTCAGTTTAAGGATAAGAAAGGTTGCCACTAAATAGAGGGGGTCCCTAAAGCATGATTTTAATATAAAACTAGTATGCTTTGGATGCTTACCCTCACCAGACAAAGAAAGTGGACAGAACACTGTCCTGTTTAGAAATATGCCTACAGTTTCTTGAAAGTAGAAACTGAGCAATTTCATTACTTACAATTGCATACTTAGAGATGCAAGGTATGATTTGTTATGAAATGAGAAATCTTGGGTTCCTGTCCAAGACCTGCAAGACGAGGGAGGCAGGAGAATTTTTATTTAAGTCTGATAGATTTTGACTCCTATGACCTATTAAAACTTTAGCTTTTAAAGCTGTGTTGCTAATCTGATGTCAGGTATTTTATTGACTGTATCAATCTGAATTGCTAGGGTGCCAGGGTAAAGGCATGCCACCGGAAGAGACTATGACTCCACTTCTGGAAGCAAATATGTGAGACCTTTAAGCTGCAGCTGCTGCATCCAAGTTCCTATAAGAAGGAAAACCTGGTGACAGAGCCATTAGGATTCTGAGGGAACACATCTAATGAAATTTGAGATGATTCTATACTGGGAATTTTTAGCCAACTTGCTGGCTTTGATTTCTACTGCTAAGTGACACATATATGCACTGTAAATAAAATATGTTCATTATCTTAGTTCTATATGTCAAAACTTCAACAAAGGTATCAGACACAGGCTAAAATGATGTTAAAATTAAAGTTTTGAGGATGATGAGTTATTTCCTAACAGTAAATGGACTAGGAATAAATTCCATTACTTCCATGGGATGCTGACTCTTATTGAACTTTTTTGTGCCTCAAAGTTTCAAGTTCCTCATATACAAAGAGACAAGGGCATTTTTACACTGTCATAGCTCATTATGGCCAATTCAGTACCAAGCAGATAATCTCCCAACCTTAAGGTCAACAGATATGAGACCCCAGTTAAGTCTACAAAATCCCTTTTCAACCAACAGGCCTGGGATGCGTTTGATCATTTAACTGGCAGAAGGTATATGACAGGGACACCAAGTTTAAATGGATTATGTTAGAATTCTGCCTACTTACTAAGTGAGGAAATTTACTTTAATATTAGATCAGTTATTTATGAATGCTATGTACTCTGAAAGTAATGCTGGGTAAAAGTGAATCATACTTAATTTGTCAGACTACAAATGCAATATATACTATGGAACAAATCTAAACACAACTTTATCCTAAGATCTCTCATTTTTCTTGTCCTTTTGCAGCTGGTTACAGAAAAGTTTCAAGAGCTATATATTATTTCCTATACCTAAAACTCTTATCTAAAAAATAACAAATTTTCCACAATGACCACATATCAAAGTATTGGTAGCTTCTCTGGCTCTAACTGATAAACTAGAATCTGAACAATGATACAGGAGCTGTACTCTAGCTACACTGGTTTACATTTTATTTTCTTACCTTGCATCAAGGCAGATTATTACTAAATTAAAATTGATTATATTTTCTTTAAAGAGCTCCATTACTATTCTGAGGCTGCCTTTCAAGGTTAGTCTTTTTTAAGCAAAAGAAACACATCAATGCAAAAAACAATTTTTACCATATTCTTTGCCAATGTCTCTATAAATTTCCTTATGCAGAATATTTTAAGAGGATTAATAGCCAGAAGTTTATGCTGTAACAATAAATTTTAAGGAAGTATCATATACTTATTGTACTTTGCTGCAAGGAAATTTGGAGTCAAATATGACATTATCTGAGAAGAACAAATTCATATTTTTTTAGTTCTGCATTATTTATTATCATACTTTATTTTTTCTTGATACCATGAGGAAAGTATCTCAAAAATTATGGCCTATTGTGCAATATTTAATGAACAAAGAAGTAGATTTTGTATATCAAGTAGCAGAATCTTACAGTGTGAAATTACTAACTAGTTTAGAAAATCTAATTAAATACAATGTATCTATATCAATATTCTATTAAAAATATAAAATATTTTTATGAAAAAATAACATTATTAGAAATTTAAACTCAAAAAATTTGTTTTCAATTGAATATTTTTCTTTTATGCCTTGTTGTTTTGTGTTCATGTGTCTCTGCTTGTTATTGCAAATATGCCATGGGGCATGTGTGGAGACAAAGAGCAACATGGTTTTCTTTCAATCATTAAAGATTCTGGGACTGAGCTCAAGGGTCATCAGACTTGCCAGCAAGGATTACACTCCTTGAACCATTGATCAATCTTGTTGACCTTGCACATGAACATTTCCATCATACCTCTCATAATGTTCAAATTATAAATATATCAGTCAAAACACATGAAAAGTGACATAAACTGCTATTAGTTTACATAAATTTGAGAAGTTTGTCTGACAAAATGATTCCTATGTAAGGTAAGCTGAATATTTTATTAGTCAAAATAGATACATTTGAAGAACAAATCTACAACCAACCAAATATTTTCTGCATCTGACTCACAATGCTCATAGACTTAAGTTCCATGACTCACAGTAACATTCAACTATAATTACATACTAGGCACTAAGAGACTGTGGCTACCATCAGAAAATAAGGGACTTGGGGGATAGAACATTTTGAGATCAGATTGACCAAATGAACCTTTGTTTATCTGAATAAAATTTATATTTTAAAAATGGAACAGGTGATGTGTCTTCCATTATCTATGTCTCAAATCTAAAGAGAACATTAGAAGATAGGCAACTATGGGTGCTGCTATATTTTAAATACTACAATGCTATAACTATATTCTGCTGGGTTTGTGAGTAGTTTTCTAGAGGGCAGTATATTTATTGGCTAAAATCAGCCATTTTATTCTATATTTATTGTATTTATAGCTTTCCATAGCCAGACAAATTGGGGTGGAGATGTGGGGGGGGGAAAGGGCCCAAAAGACCATGATGAAGCTATATCAAACTGTTGAAATCCTTTGCCTTATTGTTAATTTTCCAAATTGGAATACAATATCTATACCTGTCTAACATAAGAAAAAAAAATCTTAGATTGTGAAACTAGTGAAATTTTACAATAAAAATAAAGTGATGAAATAAAATATAGTGAATGTGTCACTGTGAGTAGAAAATTTACAACTTCATTTATAACTGTTAGAATTCTGTTCTAGACTGTGAAATCACCCTTGCCCAGTTCTGATTTCAAGCTCCATTTAAGAAGAATTCCCACTGCCCAGCTGTCTCTCTTTTCTCTCTTCTGTCCTGGGAGTGTGCTCTAAACCCCTCTCCCTCCCTTCCTTCTCTCTCCCTTTCTCTCTATTTCTTTCTTAATAATAATACTAATAGTTCTACTAATAAAATGTTTCTATTTAGAAGCATTCTAAGTGTTTCTTGCTTCCACCTCCCACAATGCTTCCCACAGCATCCCCTTCCATATGGGGTATGAGGGCTCTATCTATAGCCATCCAGCAGTTACCCCAGGTAAAGCATGTAACATATCAGATAAGATCAGATGACAACAATAAACACTTTTCAAATCCTTTTCAAACACACAATTCATAAATATTTTCTCCTGGTAAGTGTGGGTTTGTAACTGTGGGGCCTAGAGCAGCTTGACCACACAAACCTCAATTAAAGACAAGCAGCAGGCTTTGGCTGACAGCACCTGGTGGTTCCAGGATGGGCCCATGAGTGGAAACCATCCAAGAATGAGTCAGCATCTAAGGGGAATACCTGACATTCCTAACAGTTCTTTCCTGGGAAAATGACATTAACAATAAAACAGATATGCTCTAGGTATATGTGCTGATATAGGTAAACCTTAAAGACCACTGCTAAATGTTGAATCATTCCCAGAATTCAAAGCAGCCAATGAATTCATAAAAGGTATTCCTATCTTGAGCTTGAACCAATCCAGGACTGTAACCCCACAACTCTGAAGTCCCTAGAGCCCACCTCCCAATAAAAACCTTGCTTCTGTTGCTCATGCTGGCTCCTATTTCATTGTTGTGTCAGAACGACAGAGTGACCCAAGTTAGCTTATTAATAAAAAGACTCTTTACTGTTGCATCAGACTTAGTCTCTTGGTGATCTTTTTTGGGGATCTAGACTCTGGGCACAACAGCAACACTTTTCACTTTCATGATGTGTCCTGAATATAATTTTTAAATTATAATGCACTGTACTTCATCTGTTTCTTATGTCATAATTTGTTGTTTTTCTGTTGCCTAAGACCACTGAAGACCCCAATGTCAAGAACTTGTGGATTTTTTTCCCTCTAGTTTCAGCTCTCCTTAGATGTTTAATCCACTCAAATTCATGTCCATACATGGCATTTTATTCTTCAGATATTAATCAAAATTGAGCTGAATATAAATTTGAGAACTCTGCGATATTTTTTACCTTTTTACAGTTGTTTACATTAAACTGACCCTGTACATAATTGTGTGCTCTATTGTATCAAACAGAGAAGTTGTAAAAATACAAGTGGGGACTAAGTAGGAGTCAGTACAATGAATATTGTTAAGTGAGAATATCAAATAATGAATGGCCTGCCAATGAGCCCTCTCTTACAGGAATCAGTAAATTGACTTGCCTATCTACAGTACAGAAAAGAATGGCTGTCCCATTTGTTTCACAGATGAACCTCTTACTGCGACAATATGACCAATACAGAGTGGATTTTGGGAGGAAACTTTCTTTTATAGTTAACAGGTCCTGAAACACAATGGAATGTTGTATCAATCAGTTCTACAGGAAGACATAGCATGCTCCAAGAGATATTATGCTCTTCAGAATAACACTGTCAGGAAGTGAAGGAAAGTGGTTTTATTAAGTTCGCCTACAATTATGAACTGAAATTATTCCCCTATATTCTAATTTGTTCAGCTATTTTCAGTCACTGTCCGGGTGTTATAACTTTATCTTTACTGGATCTTCCTTTATCATTATTCTGGTTATATTAAAATAAACCTTTTAATACATAGGTAAAGATTCAAACGTATACATATTAATTTAAGACACTCAAACATTTAACAAACATACATATCACACCAAATAAATATCTTTACTTTGTTCTCATGAATAGTGTTTGTTCAATGATAACAAAAGCCCTTCATATGAATATGCACAAGTAGAATATTCTTTTTTATAATCTTTTCTAATTCAATATTTGAAACTGTAGAAAACAAAACGCTGTAAGCAATTATGTCTTTCAATAGTTTGTTCTGCCAAGGTCCTATTTTTATAGTGAGATTCTCATGCTGAAACATTTTCTTTTTGTAACACTTGAAAAAAAAATGGAAAGTTAAAAAAAAAAAAAAAAAAGCACAACTGTTATTGACTAAAGAACCCTGAGTGGGAAGCTTCCCTATCCCTCAGTCCATCCCATTAGAGTAAGTGTCTCAGCACCTGGGAGCTCATGCTCTTTAGTTTTTCAGTAAGTTTCTGATTCAAAGTCCCTGATGTTCAATTCAGCCCAGAGATCATTCAGACGGAAAAGTTCTTATTGGAAGGGGGCAGAGGTCACACTTTCCAGTTTTACCATGTTGTTTTAGCTGCTGCAGGATGAAGCAGATGTGACAGGAGAACTAGAGCCAAGCACAGATATTTGTGGGTTAAGCATAAACAACCTCTTTCGAAGGCTACTCAGCCTTGTTTCTGTGCTGAATGCACAGCCTTAACAGAAGTACAAGATCTGCTAGGTCATTGTGTGTAACTAGGAACTGAACTACTAACAAATCCCTAAACTACACATGGTACCAATTTTTAAATTTTCAATTTCTAATTTTCAAATTCTATTATTTCAAAATGATTAAGATCCCCCAATTATATACTTCACCAATAATAGTTCAAACCTGAAGAGATGCTTGTGAATACTCACAGTTTTACAAAACTGAGCCTCTTTGTACTGGTTAGTCTTGATTAACACCTCAATGGGATTTACAGTAACCTAGGTAACAAATATTTGGATGTATGTAGAAGGACATTTCCCAGGAAGATTATCTGATTGGTCCTCATTGAGCAGCACCTTGCTCTCCAAGAGGTTAGAAACAGTAGTCTTTCTGAGTAAGCATGCCCTTCTCCACATGGTTCTGACACTAGACTCCAGTTGCTCTGGCCTCTAATATGAGTACTAGTGACTCTGGGGAATTCAGGCTTGTAGTGCCAGACTGAAATTTCTAAGTAAACCAGGTTTGCAGATTAAGCAGTTACTGGGTTTTCAGCTAATGTAGACAGCCACTGTTGTATTACATATATGTTATATATCCTAATAGAGAACTCTGCCTAATACAATGCTTCTTTTCAAAAATTTTAGTGAGTGTCCCTCACCCCATGAATACCATCTCACTATATTATAGGTTTATTGAAACCTTATCAATTCTTCTCTTTGCTTGGTTTGTTGAAATGCTTCCTTATCAGACACAGTTTGGCCTTGACTTCACTACCTGGGCCAGAACTCAGAGTCTTTCTGCCTCAGCCTCCTAGACTCTAGATCCTAAGAATGTGTCTCCATTGACAGTTCTAAATTCTTGAATCTGGAGGGCACATTCCTTTCAGTTAAACCTGCCTATTGACAAGAACATATATGTCCCATGCTTTTTATTAGGAATTTATTTATGCTGCCTGCTTTAGCAGAAGTAATGGAAGCAATCTCAAAAATAAGACAGAGCTTAATGTAACAATATCACATGATCATCAAGAATAAATTATATGTTTCCAAATGAATAAACAAAAAGAATGTATTATATTTAAGTTGAATTTCAGTTGACAATTGTTATTGTCAGTAGCTCTTGAAATATTTCAATGATTACTGAAATCAGTAATAGAATCTCACTTTTCACTGACACACCCCACCCCTGTACCAGTCAAAGTATGAAATTTGGCAGACATTTATTCAACTCCTGTAAAAACAACAGAAGAAGAACAATAGAGTGAGAAAAATGCAATTGTAAATTCAATAAACTGAAACACTTGTACATCATATAACCAATATAAATTTGAATCTATTAAACTAGAGAAAATGCTAGAAGCAAAAAGGTACAAGGCAGCACAACTAACATTAAGAGATAATTTCTCTGATGGCTAAAGATAGGGGACCCAAGGCAAGATAAGAAAATCTATGACCTCATCTCCAGATTGAGCAGAACTAAGGTGCTGCCAATGTGGTAGGTGCACAGTAATCAGTATACCACACATGGCTGATGGGAAATGAGATGTTTTGACTACTTTTGAAATAGCCTGACAACTTTTGAAAACATGATTAAAACTCCTTTGCTCCCATATCTTTCCCCAACAGAAGTGCAGTCACACAACATAATACATGTAAATGTTAAAAAGTATTTTGATTTATAATTATAAAAATCTAAATGCAAGCCAATATACATCAAGTGAATGCATCAACCCATAGCACAATCATGCAGTGAAGTGCTACTTAGTCACAAAGGTCATGGTATAGTGATACTCTGTTACAGTAATGAATCTGAGAATGATTCCTGAAAACAATACCAACTAGATAAAAATAGTCAGTGATTCTGTGTATGTGACATTCTATTCAGAGCAACAGAATGAATCAATAATGATAGTAAGTATATGATCACTTGTCTGTGGTTGGAAAGTATATGTGTTTAGTGGAAGCTCCACCTCAGCCTCTCTTCCTCCCCATCCTCCTCTTCCCCTTCCTTCTCAAATTATATTCTGCAAATATATACTGTTGAGGTATATTATGTTTACCTCAAATAAGCTATTTACAAAGGAAGGTTTATAGATTGTTAAAAACCAAACATCTAGCTATACATTATGTTGGATCATCACAAAAAAATTAAATTTTGTTTTTTTAGTAGCTCACAACTTCTCAGCCCCTTTCTAACATCTCCTAAACCATTTGTATTACTAATTCACTATAACATTCATAGTAGATTAATAAATGTGATGTTCATTTATACAATTTCAAGTAATGGTAAAATATCAATGAATTAAAATATACTAAACAATTACATAAAATTTACTAAAATAAATACAAAAAATAAATATTATTGTTGTCTTTTCTCTACACTTAAAATATATATTTTAGACAGCACTCTTTCTGTTCTGTTACTATAAATTCCACCAGGAAATCACTCTAGATTAGTTACCTCAACAATCTCTTTCTTCTAATACATCCACCAAAAACAAAAGAAAAACAATTTGTTACTACTATTCCCTGAAATAAAAATAATGTTTTGCTGAAGCAGATAAGTAAGTAAACTAACTTAAGATGACAATTTCTATAATTAAATTTTATATCAATGGTCCATTTCAGAAATATAACATTATATAATAAATAATTTTATTGATTTCATGTATTTTTATTTGTAATGTGGTTATATAAAACTTATAAACTGAAACAATATATCTGCATTTTCAAGTTTAGAAACATTATAGTAATTTTAAATCAAAGCATAGAAACCTATATATTTGTATTTAAATGTACCATAGAAACTATGTTGGCATGATAAACAATGATGAGTGTCATAATCTTCAGTGCCTCCTTAGGCTCTAAAATGACTCATTTCCTGGATTAGCAATAGTTTGTCAGAGCTGACTGAGCTGCCCATTCTCTTTTCTCTGACTGTCATCATGTCTATCTGGCAGAGGTGGAGTCACAAGCCTCACTTCTCTTTCAGGACACTGAGCTAGCATCACCCACACAAGCTTCCATGTTCATCTCTTAAATCTTCTTCTAGGTTTTATAGCTCCAAGACTATAAACTTAATTTATAGTCAAAATCTAGGTATAGGAAACATGTATATATATATATATCAACAACTTAGCAAAAATCATCTATATCGGTTAAGTAAAGAAACAAAAGTCAATTAAAATTGGGATTTCTTCAACAAGGCTTGTAAATTTTCAAGTGAATTATTTTGTGTTATCTGTTTACAAAAAGTAACTGTTTTCAGCTAACATAAGTTTCAAGCAAAAATACAGCATGTTTCATACAATAATAAGATTTTAAACATTTTGTGACATTGTTGGCAGATGGAGGCCATGAGCTTTAGGCTAGAATACATTGTGAGTACTAGTCCAGTTTGGGCTACAATATTAAGATATTGTCTTAACAAAATTTGCAATTTTAGATGTCAATGTTAACAATTTAAATTTAAATAATGCAGTCTGACATTCATTCCTAGACACAACTCAAAGAAAAACAGTCACATCAATGCCTGTCACTTTGCTGTTACTGGTAGCATAGAATTAAGAGGTAATACAAAATTTAAATAGAAAGATAAAGTAACAAATTAATTGGAAAAAAATAAAATGTTCTTTGTAGCCAAATCTTAGATTCAGTATATCTACTCTTAAAAAGATGAATTAAGAAAGCAAAGTGATAGAAAGTCAAAGTCTATTGTCCATACCAAGGCATAGTCCTGTGAAGAACATTCTCAGATATCAGTTAATAATTACCATCTGCTCCTAATGGCTTACACACACACACACACACACACACACACACACACACACACACACACACACTACTAGTAGAAAATCAACTGGGACATATATTTATTATTGTTAAAAATTCTATGAAATATAAATGAACATTTGTATTAACATTTCTACTTTAAAAATGTATTCTAAATCTAACATTATAGATAGTATTCCTACCCATTATTTTACTAGCAAATTTAGGATAAAATATAGGAACAAATACAACAAAAAGGCCCACAATTCCCATTTAAATCCTTCTCCTTTGCATTTCACAATATTCTTCATCTATTCCAGTGACATTACATAAAATAGAGATTTTTGTTTTGTGTATTTCTCAGCAGATTAGTTGTCCTAATTACATTTTTTCTAGGCTAATGTTAAAATTAGTTTCAATTCCCTAAGCAATCATCAGTTGGTAGGAGATAGAGCAGACTTGCAACTTCCTAAGCACTGGAAAGAAACCACCTACGATTAGAGATGTGGATAATTTAATCTGTAATAATAGCATATACAGACAGGGTGAATTAGGTACTCATCAACCTCTTAAATTTTCATAGATTTATGTGCAAAAAATTTTATAAAGTACATAATAACAACATCAGATCTGATTTAAAATCATATATATTGAAAGAGAAAATAATTGGTCATCATTGATCATCTTATTTATAAATAAGCTATTGATAGACCATGGTGGCACACGGCTTAAATCACAGCATTTGGGCAGAGACAGGATATAAGAGTTTAAGGCCAGTCTGGTCTACAGAGCGAGTTTCAGGACAGCCAGGGCTGCACAGAGAAACTCTGTCTTGTCTTCAAAAATAAAAATAATAAACTAAAAAAATAAATAAGAAACTGTGATTTGTGGCTTTTACCCATCATTTTCTAGAAAATCAAGACAAATGATGTAGATTGACTGAAATATTTAATGAAATCACATATTGACACTAGTCATTTTTGACACACAGTACCTTAAACTTCTCCCTGACTTCTAATAGCATATATTAAATATTTATAAGAATGATAAGGGTGCTATATTTTGACTCAGCTTTCTAAATGAATACTTTCAAGGTGAAGGTTAGATTCAATACCTACTTTATAACAAGATCAAGAATCTTTACTAATATTTTATGCATGAAAAAGTACAGTAATGGTCAACGGTCAAGAAATATTGATTAGTCAATGTGAGTAACATAAGGAGAGCTTGCTAACTGCTTTAAGATTAGGACTTTTTTTCTAACAGTATAGTTGTCTTACATGATGACTAACTAAATATCTATAATACACAAATAATTTTATGGGTCAGAGCCCAGAGAAGATGCTTAAATGCAGTGGAACTCCTAGACCACATCTCCAACATCAAGGATCTTGTGACTTACTACAGCAGAGCTTCTTACCAAAAGTGGATGAGAGTCTCCTGGAAATATGTTTGAAGAGGTTGCTGAGATGTTGAATCTTCACCACTCTTTTTGATAATGAGTATACTGCTGAACCATAGATGGTTGGGAAGGCAAGGAATTTGTTGACTAAATGGAAAAGTAAAAATTAAAAAAAACTCTAGAAATAAAAATGATGAACAAAAAAAAGGAGTGGAAAGAAAATTCAATACCTCCAAACAGAATGACAAGATAAACAAAACAAAAATAGTTAGCAAAAACTGAATAAAACATTACTGATGTTCTCATCTCTTGTATTATGATAATGCATCTATCACTTTTGCCTGCTATAAAGTTTTTTTGGTTTATAATATCAAGAATGTCCTTGCAAAAGTTCTGTGATATAGATCTTTGATATATTGGATGCTGTAACCTAATCTACAAATGAAGAATTCTGAAGATGGTAAATATATTAATCAAAGTCAAATAGCCAGTCAGTATTGAACTACAAAAAAATCTGACCATAAAAAAATACTTTCTTTCCTGATCATTTATCAAGTAAGGAAAAAATTCCCTGGTTTTTAGTTTAAAAGAAAACTGTATTCACGAAAAAAAAATATTCTAGTTTCTCTGTAAAAAAAAAATCCAATTATTATAATAATTCTATTAAATTCATAATTAAATCCTGAAGCCCTGACATCCATCAAAACCATATACAGCCCTCTCAGAGATATTATTTTGTTTTGTGTTTATTCAAATACTTGCTGTAATTTCTTAATGAAGTCAATTTTCTGTGCTAAACACTGGTAATGGTGATAATAAGTAAGAATCAGAAGAAAGACATTTTTGTTCGTTTTGTTTTGGGGGGAGATGTGTATTATGCATGCTACTCAGTTCCTTTATCTCTGATCTACATCCTCTACTCTAGATACTGCTATCTGTGTAAAGCTATTCTGGTAAGGTGGCATATATAAGTGCAATGAATGTCACAAGAAACTTGACAAAGTTTTAAACTTTTTTTTGTTGTGAACATTTGCTTAGTCTTCTTTGAATGGCAATGTTTATTTTATTTTCTATTATAAATATTAATACCATAATAACTTCTTGTTTACTTATTAATAACTTTGATTTTCATTTTTAATGTATGTTCATAATCACATTTAAAGAAACTATTATATAAATGGAAAAAGAAAATACAGAGAAGTTAAATATTGAACTAAAATACTACAGAAAATGTTCTTAAACCAGAGACTCATAGGCCAGGGCCAAATCACAATAACTTGTTAATCCTAGTAGTTAGATTTTAAGAAATTCTGTAGGCCCACCATCAAACATTCACATTATTAAAATTACATATACTCATATACAATTCCATTAGTGTAGACTAACTTTAACACACTTGTGTTAACAGTAAAGGTAATACATTTTCAAAACATCACTTCCCAATTAAATTACTACACTTTAATCTTCTTCAAGTCAATTGTTCATTCTTTATAATATACCACTGCTTCTAGTACATTAATTTTATATCATCAGTTCTACAAATTAGAAAATAGATCCTCTAATATTTGTAAGTGTATAATCTGAAAACCAATGGTATGAAATATGCTACAAAAACCAAGTAGCCATCCCTCTAATATATCAGCATGTTATTTATATGAACATAAAATTGATTAGGGTAAAGGGCACTAGGTCATTGACTAAGAACTTGTATCCCTTAATATCATGTGCTAAAGGAAGAAGAGACAGTTGGGAGGAGTACATCATCCATTAAGATATTAAGGGCAGTGCATTGTAGACATACCTAATACTTTCACAAGAGACTGAGAAAGAAGGGTTCAAGAAAGCTCTAGGCTCATCAAGGTTGATCAACAAAACACCAAATTGTGAGAGGGGGTAGTATCAAAAATAAGGAGAGAAGGTCAGAGGGATCCTTCTCCCCCGGTATAAGACCCTGAAAAAAATGGCCTTTATTGTAAAAGACCAGAAGGCAGATTTTAGCAAACTTATTTTCTAAAGTAATTCATCTGTATGCTAGACATATATAAGATGAAAAGAGGCACAGGCATAAAACAAAAGATTAGTCTGGAATAGTTGTGGCTTAGAAGCAATGCACTGTGATTTAGAAAGAGACTTTACCTTGCATTATTCGTTTTATACTATTTAGAATACTATGTCTGCAAAGTGCAATCTTTAGTGAGGATGCAAAAAAAGGTCTGTAAAATAAACCCTCTGTCACTTGGCATGACTTCAATCCAAAATTATTAGTGTAGGGGAAGCAGAGTGACAATTTAGAAACAAGTCCCCTGTTCCTTTGATCCACTGTATTCAGTGGCAGATGACAAAACCTGCACCAGTTCACTGATTGTAATGAGCGTTTACTCAGAACCTCATTGTTGGCTTCAGTGAGGCTTCTTACTGAGAAAATCTTCTTCTATTCATGTTTTTTTTTGAATATTTTGATGAGGAATGTGCATTAAATTGTAAGGGTTATACACTTAACCAACAAGTACCTGTCATATTGTCACATGACAGCTACAGTCTGCAGGTAATACATCACAACCATGGAAAGCAGGTTATTGTCAAAGCACCATCATATTAGTATCCCCAAAGAAGTCAGGAGGAAACAGATTAAACTGACTACATTATGATAAATCAGGCATAAACAATCCCTCTTATCAAAGCAATTTGTTTAAAATAACTGGAAAGCATGAATAATTTTAAAATATTCAATCAAATTCATTGTAACTGTACATAACTATTCAAACTAGCTCATAAAATTAAAAGCAGATTTATGAAAAGTTAATAGACACAAAAAATTTAAAATGAATAGATGAGCTTAAGTTATAAATCATAACTTAGAAAACAGTATGCATATTAGCTCTATAATTAAAAAATGGTACATTAAATTTAAAATAAACTTATTAAAGAGAAAACTAGGAATCTAGTGTGTACCAAGAAGTGATGATGGTATATAATTTTAACATGTTAAAAAATTGCTGGCTCAAATACCAGATATAATGTAATGAAGAGCTCATAAAAGAATAAGAAAAAAAATCAAATCCTATGTATTTTTTAAACTTAATGCAAAGAAAACTAAAAAATTATATTAAAAATGAAATGAAACTGAATGATTCCTTTAAAAATATCCCCAACACAACACAGCCACCAACCTCAACTCTAACAGATTTGTAAACTCTAACTCTGAGAAAATGTGGATTCTCATTTAACACTGAGTTCTAGCATGAAGAATATTAATTCCTGGTAGGAAAGGAAAGGACTAGGTGTTCAGTTCAAAAAACGTTTTCTATGCAGAAGTTACTGCTTTCATTCTTTTATTTTAAAGTGCCAATGAAGAGTTCAGAATGTCTCAACAGGTTTTAAATAAATACATTTAATTGTACTCATGGATATCAAAATCTATATTCTTGTATTTTGCAATGTATATACATGAGATTATATTTTCATAGAAACATAAACACTTGCTATAGTTCTTCAGTTAGTTCCATTACCTTCTTAAGTTATCCAGATACTGTCATAATAATGTGCACTAATAAGGAAATAAGGAACACTAAAATTAGAGAAAACAATGGCATAATAACAGATTGGGTTGTGGAAATTTTATCTTTTGTATGTTTTTTATTTATTTTAAATTTTAGTTAATGCTTTTTATATATTTAATGCCAGGAAGTTGTACTAGAATCAATCATACATTTAATTTAAATGTAACATTTTATTTTAATATTAGCAAAATTATATATCCTATATTAATTATGGTTTTAATAATCTCCAGTTCATTAAATTCCAATATGACAATGTGAGCTATCTTAATACCTAATTTCTACAATATTTTCTGGCCACAAGGAAAAACAAGATATAACAGAAGAATGTTGATATGTTATTGGTGTGTGTTCATATATATAAAAATTTCTCAAGTGAATTAAATGAGCATATTTTTAGAATCTGAGAATCTGCAATATGCTATGTTATTTTCCATTGTTAGTCAGTTCTTTTTAAAACAAGTATTCATAATGATATCAGTGTGTGTGTGTGTGTGTGTGTGTGTGTGTGTGTGTGTACTCTCAGATAAGATTAACAGACACATTCACACTTATTTTATGAACATATTCATTTGCAAGTATGTAGCCAGCGTCTGCTTATGTTAAACATGGGTGATAGGACAATCATTTTTCTGTATTTTTTCCTCTCACTGAAAAGAAACACAAGAAAATCTCTTACATCAGTAATTACAACTATGACTCATGTTTTGACTGGGTTTAATTTCATGGGATAATATATTACTAATTTAGCCACAATAGGCAATCATTTCGTTTCTGAACTTCTGCTATTAAAAACATTGTCATTCTGTTTTTACTGATGATATAAACATGCAATACATATATTAATATACTTAGTATATCTTTTCTTCCATTTGACAAAGTACTTGAGATTATGAGGCAACAGTTTATGGATTTTAATTTTAATTATTGCTACCAGGATGCCTTCTTGAAGCTGATGTGATACATGTTTGTACCAAGGCACTTTACATACTTTCACCTTTCTCTGTGGCATATACTGCTAGCCTTTTAGAGAATGTTCTTCTCCATATGGTTACTTTATTTAGATTTGAAGTGATATTGATCACCACTAGAGAGTCTAACTTTGCTCATGCATGCACTCCTTCCTCACTCAGATTGCTCGATTTTTTCCAGTGTTTGCCAGTGAGCCCATAGAACAATAATTATTAGATGTGTTCACTTTTATATTCTTTTTCCCGTTGCATTAGAGAAAATAATTCCGTGTCAAATAAAGAACCTCAGAGGTAATCAATCAGATGGGCTCCCTGGTCACTATTTTCCAGAGTCCTTCAACAAAATATTTTATCTTCTGCCTCAGGAAATGTCGAGTACAAATACAAAGTAAACTACAACACCAAACCACATAGTAGGGCAACTAACTTAACATCAGAGTAATCAGAAAGAGGACTTGGATTATGTTTAACTTATAGAAATTAAATAGAGGAAGGAAATTTATTTGTTATAAATAAACATAATTGATAAAAGACTAAAATGAAATTTTAGAAGTAACAAGAACTAAAATTTTAATCTCATATATTGTACAAGCAGTTTAGAAGAAGGTGAAAAGAAAACCAGGAAATATATTTGAAGACATTATGGCATGTAGCACAAAGAGATGAGGACATACAGCATGTAGCTGAGAAGTCAGTTGATGCATTAAGGATGAAAATGGAAAGTGAAAGTTCCATGAGTGAGATACAGAAAATGTGAAAACAGCAGTATCAGAACCCAAAGGAGATAAGAAGTATTCAGAGCTGGCTAAATGCTAAAAGATGCCAAAGCTGAAACAATTGTAAACACTACAAAGAACGTTAAAGTCTAGACATAAACCACCCAATAAAGAGAAAGGCATTATTAAAATGTATAGGACTCAAAGTATTTTAGATTCCCTGCCCCCAAATTTTGACATGTGTATATTTAATGGGTCTACTTAAATTAGGTGTCTTCCAAGAGGATGGAACCTAATCTTGAACTTGAATTTATTTATGTTTCATGTATTTGGTGGATACAGAGTATCTCTATATGTTGGTTCAGGATTCTATGTATGGTATAAGGCTAAGTGTGGAACTGTATACATATGGCATTATGGTACCATTTTTAAAAATTTCAATAGTAACTATTTCGGGTTGCTCAACAAGAGATATCCTCCTTCGATCATACAGATTGTTAACTTTACATGGGTTTTGAAATAACTAAAGAAGTATCTGTGATGTGTTAAGGAAAGTAACCATCAAGTCCTATTATATACAGGCTATAGTTAGGAATACACATGCATACAATAACAATTAGCAGAACAAGAAGCCATGGATTTGAAGGAGATGGAAATGGAAATATGGAAGGGTTTCAAAGGAGGAAAGGTAAGAAGAATGTTATAATTATATCATAAACTTAAAAATAAATAAATATGTAACAAGTAAAATTTATCAAAGATCGTTAATATGAAAACAAGATAGAATACTCAACAATATGTAACCTTGTGTTTATTACATAATTTTGAACAGTAATAATTGCTTACCAGCAAATTCGCAAAGGGTTTGTTTGCACTGATGCACTAAATGCACTAAATGAGTGGAAGAGGAAGGGTGAAAAATATTGTGGACAAGTAATAGACCTTTTCAGAGGTTTGAAAACATAAATAGAAATTAAATAACAGGCATAAATAAAGTTTGATTACATCAAATAGTTGTAATGAGATGGGACAGTTACAATACTGAAATGGAATACAAACTCTTGCTGGCAATTTGAAAAAGTATCTGGCATCCTAGTAGAATGTAGAAGAAAGATTAATCATACTGGGCAAAAGAAAAAAATCTTGAAGTTTGAGATTTTAAGAAAAACACATGCCTTTGAGAATTGATACAGTTGTTTAATAAGGAAGAGTTCTGCAATACGTATTCATAAACTGTTATTTCCTGCAGCCTATCTAAAGGTTGTTATAAATGTAGTTTCTTAGGTCTTACTAAGACACTGGTCTAAATAACTCTCTTAAAGCTAGGGCAAAACCATAAGTTAAACATGTTTTTTAGGTGACTTATCAAGGTAATGTTTGAAGAACACTAAGAGACTAGAAATTGTTCTTCATTATTCATGGATGATTTATGAGCTTAGCACCTCACAAATGTGTTTTATCATCATTCGTTTTACACATAACATTGTTTTCAGATGTGAGTACATGCAGACAGGCAAATATACAACCCTACATCATGACTTGAAGCTGAAGAAAGACATTCTGATCAGTTCACCCATCGTATTTCAAACTAGTGCATGTGTCTGTCTGTCCATATTTGCTGTGTTCTCTATATGCTTCACAAGCTACTGAAATGTTGTGCATTTCTAATTCTCAGCAGTTAGTGACTTTAATGAGCCCTGGGGAGATAGTATGCACATTAGATAAGCCATAATCAGGGATGAGTTTATAATGTAATTGGTCATGAGCTCAATAACAATGAATCAACATTATATACTAAATAAGATATCTTTAAACATAACACACATACAACACAATTACATATTGATTGTTTCATGAAACCTGTAGTTTATCTAGGGCTATTGACTTAATATTCACTTTTAAATTCTCACTTGGATTTTTACAATATAACAACAACATGTAATAGGAACGAAATATGTAGAAAAGACAACATAAACCTGTGCCTACATCAAAAAATAGTAGGAAACAAATACAATTTAAAAAGGAAAAATAAATATGGCATAAGAAATAAAATGCTGTTGTGAAAACTTATCTTGTGCATACTCAATGATTTTAAAGGCATTGTAGATATTCGTGAAAAACCAATTCTATATTAGTATAAAATCCAAAAGCATATAAAAGTAAGCAATGTATTTTTTAAGGGCAAACACTTAATACTAAGAAGTTCATAAGCAAAGAAATAATAAAAGAGG
The DNA here is from genome assembly GCA_004025045.1 of Sigmodon hispidus. NCBI lineage: Eukaryota > Metazoa > Chordata > Mammalia > Rodentia > Cricetidae > Sigmodon > Sigmodon hispidus. The sequence continues at coordinate 36,402 of PVIH01012084.1, forward strand.
AATTCAGAATATGGTACAAAAATATAAAAACAAATTATTGAGTTACTAATCTTTTTTTGACAGAAGCTACTCATATTAAATGTGGAGAGCATCATAAATCAAGAACTTTGAAGATTAAGTATATATGTCTGAGTTTTTTAAAAAATATAGGTAACTACATCCTTTTTCTCCATTGGTTTTTCTTCTTGCAACCTCTCACCTGCTGTGTGTATGCATACACACACACACACACACACACACACACACACACACCTATGTACAAATACAAAAAGAAGAATAACCTGCTAAGTCTTCAAAGTTGATTGCATGTACATTACTTCTGTATTGGATAACCAATCTCAAGGCACCACTCTAAGAAGAAACCACTTCTCCTGCTCTCTTTATAGCTTTTCCTAAGTGTCTGTAATTTTTTTTGTAGGTATGGGACCCATGAGACTTCCTCTTTTCCATTAGTTAGCATGTCTCTTTATGTTGTCTTTATGTTGTCCTTGTCTGGATCATGTTTAGGCAGCCATGTCATTGAGGTATCATAGGTGAGGTTTCCCTGCCATTCTTAGGAAACACAATCTCACTGAACATTTCTTTCTTTTAAAAAAATAACAAAAGAAAAAGCAAAGCAAAAAAACCTTATTCTTTGTTTTCTGAGACAGGGTATTTCCTGTCTGACAGCCCTGTCTGTCCTGGAACTCATTCTTTAGTGGCTGGCCTTGAACTTAGAGATCTACTAAGCTTCTGAATCCTGGGTGCTAGGTGTTAAGGCATGTGACACCACTATCCTGCAATTATTTTTTTTAAGTATGAAATATTTTATTTAAGAAAATGTTGGATTTGTTTTAATTTGTTTTATACATTTACACACCAATCAATTCTAATGTAAATATAAGCAAGGATTTTAATCTGTATAAAAGGAAGTTTTCTCAAAAATATGCAAGAATACAACTGCTTCCTCTTTGTCCAGATCAGTCACTGCAGTTAGATCACACGTGCTAGAATCAGGTACTTTCAAAGGTGTTTATGAATATAGATAAAATGATTTTCTAGGCCATCAGCATTACAAAGTTGAACTTGCTTGACTTATAGTTTGTACCAAACTTGAATGGCTTCTAAGCTGTTTATGAGGCTTTAAAAAGTAATAAGAGTAAAAAAATTTTTTCTCATCTGTCTCTTACAGTTTTTCTGTCTCCTCTTATGTTACGCTTTCTGGGCCTTAGATGTAGGCGTTATATTGGAAAAAGACACCACAATAATCTATTTTTTTTCTGCATTTTGATGTAGTTTTATATAAGGGTCACAAAGAGAATCTTTTTGTTGACAATTGAAAGCTACAATTTATCTGTGAATATGAGGATAATTATTTAGAATAAAGTTGAGAATTATATGTTTTAGTAAAATAGTGATAATAGATTCTCTTCTAAGATTCCTGACTTTACTAACCCTAGGGAAATTGGTTAGCTTTCCAGTTCCAGGCATGTTTTCCCCTCCTGTTGACCATACCTTAAGTATAATTAGACATCTATTCTTTACTACCAAGGCATATCTCCCCTTTAGAAGATCTTGCCATTCTAGTCATTGTTTTGATTCATATGCTACATACTGGATAGCACTATTGGTAGCCCTCCTCCCTTGGCATCTCTTATAAAATTTCTAAGACTGTAAAAATGGTGCCACAGGGGACTTTAAACAAAAAGCAGAGAACACCTAATCTCCAGACTACAACCACTAAACAGCTTTGGATCTGAAGGAACTTAAGAGAGATATCCAGGGAGTCCCCTAGGAAAAGAAAATAGAGAAGAACTCCTTAGCTAATTGGGAGCATAAGTGGGTTGCAACCAAGAAGAGGTGGGAACAAATCATGAGAGAAAAAGATGATTGAGTGAGAGGAAGAACAAGGAGGGAGAAAAAATACATGGAGGTCTTAAAAAAGGAAGCCAATGTGGGGATGGAAAGAGACAGGGTGCTAGGGAAACCTCCAAGAACTAACACGATGTCCCTGGCAAGGTCTCCAAACAATAGTGAAGGTGTTGCCTAAACAGGACTTCCCCTATAATCGAATGAATAGCCACCCTAAGTGTCACCACAGAACTTTCATCCAATAATGAATAGAAGAAGAGGCAGGGATATATGGTTAAGCACTGGGTTGAGTCCATAATCCATCTGATAGCAGGGGAGGAGACTCTACATGAGCTAGGGGGTAGGGACTATGAGGAAAATTTTCACAATATGGCTGGGCGGGGCTCTGGGGATCTCACCAAATAAAGAACAGTCACCTGGGAATCATCAGGAAAAGAAACTAAGCCCTCCAAGGATAGGTAACTGTCCACTGATATGGGCAGTATGTAGAGCCTCAAGGGGATGGATCAGACAGTGTTTTTGTGTGTGAACTGGTACTTTGGACCTCAGTCCCTCCAAAGGAACATCTAACTCAGTCTTGATATTAGGATGAGGAAACTGGACTTGTCTGGAGTGTATGCTGAGCTGATCCACCTTGGGACCTTTTGTCCTTTCTGGAGCAGGAATGGGCAGATGGGGAGGAGGGAGGCTGAAGGCTGACAGGGAGGGGTCAGGAGGGAGAAGGGAGTTGGAACAAGGGGATACATGGATAAAAAACTTTATTCTATATAAAGAAAGAAAGGAAGGAAGAAAGAAAGAAAGAAAGAAAGAAAAATTTTTAAAAAAGAAAAAAAAATTAGTCCACAAGGAGGAAGTCTTAAGGTTAGAGTCAGCTATACCTCTCTAGCCCTGCATCTGAAGTGCATAGTGTGTCCAGCAATGGAAAGTTATGCCTTTGAGAGGAAACATTGGGCAACAACAATAGTTTATATTATTTGGGTGTCTCTTGAAATCCTATAACCAACAATTCAAAACAAGGTTGTTCATTCCTGTTAATAGAATTTTTATTAGGCACTATTATATGCTAAAATTTTAAAAGTAATAACATCCTAGTTAAATTAATTTCATTATAATCTTTATAAATATTTTTTGTATTAATTTTAGATACATAAAATTTAAGCTAAGAAACAAAATTTCTTTATATTTGTGTTGGGTGCATTAATAACATTCCAAACTTAACTCATAAATTAGTTTACAAATACTTGATGAAAGACAAGGAGCATAAAAATAGGTGAATCTCACTAAATAATATTCATATTTTTATGTTTTTAAACATTTCTACATATATTAACATTCAATCCTGTCTCCTAAGCCTTTCTAAAGTATTGTTCCTAAGGGATGAATAAAAGACCATTATTCAAATCAAGGTGCAAAAAAACTGTATATTTCAAGATTTTACATTTTTTAATTAAGCAGCTATAATTACTGTATTTGATGTAAGTGTGTGTGTGATAAATTTAAAAGACATCTGAATATTCTGCCATGCCCAAATGGATATATATGACCTTACTATATAAGATTGACACTCAAGATAGTTCCTGCAGGTTGTTCATATACAGAGTTTGAATTGAATATTATCCTCTAACTGTATATATGACTAAAGCTCTACCATAGGGAAGCTACTGTTGTCCTTACTCTTATATGTTTCATTTAAAACACTTTAAAATCATCAAAGAATTTATTAGAATAAAGTTTCAATCTAGTGAAGAGTACTCTGAATGATATTCACAATTGGCCAATTACAAGAGTGAACCTTCAATTCCAAGTGCTTTGTATGCATGATAAATCTAAGATCTGCTCCAAAAACCAAAGTGGCTATCAACTTGATCAAATAATTAGATCATAAATCTCTAGACTGTTGCCAATCAAAATGCAAATGCATTGCTTTGAACACATTCAACATAACTACACCACCACACATGAGTAAAATTTAAAGGTTATTTTATTTCTTTCCGAAATAAAACAAACATAATATAAAATAGTCATGCAGCATTTCTAATCTTTTTCTTTTCAAGGACATTGGAGTTCACTAAGCTAAATAGCATTGTTCTAGCTAAAAGCCTCAAAAACTGCTGAAAACACTGTAATACACAATAAAAATCAGTAGATTGACTGAAAATATTTTTTTCTCTACTTAATTTGGTTATACAATGTGTCAATTATCTAGACACTTAGAATTCTCAGGAAGAAAGAATCAACTTTCTCTGTAGAGAATAGGTTAGCTTTCATAATCCTCAGAATATTTGCATAATAACACGTTTGCGGCTGCAAGGTTAAGGCCATTAATTTCTTGGGGACAGAACAGGCTGCTCTGGTTGGCTGTTGCAAAAATTGCTTTTTGCACTTGTCTTCTCTGCTATCAAGCTTTGCTCCAAGCACACAATTACTGAAGCAGACCCTATGTTACCAAGCAAGGAACCTTATTTAACATGGAATGTGGTGAACACTCCACTTTCTAAAAATGAAAAAAAAATTAATCTTGAAAAGCTTCATAATTAACATTTTCTCCTTCACCATTTATTTTGTAGGATAAACTCAAGGATGGCAATTTGAAGGAAGGTTAACTGCATGAACCCATTTGAACAGCATCTCTCAAGCAAATATATCAGGCCCAAACAGTCTCCTTTTAACTGCAAATGAGCTCATCGCTTCCATACATTAAGTACCCATAGGTTGCTTAGGGAGTAATTCTTTCCAAAAGATGCTAACAAAATAAACCATCTCTTGAAGTTCATTATATATAAATATATATGAATTGCAGCATAATCAAAATCAGGCAAATGTATAGAATTTTATAAATCCACAACAACAAGCATTACAAAAGAAAATATTAAACTGAAAATGAGTTTTTTCTTTTTTTATTGATATATTTATTATTTGGTGATTTTTACATCATGCACCCCATCAACCTCAGTTATCAGCCCTCTCAGATTCATACTCACTCTTATGATCTTCCCATTTACAAAACGCCCATTCATGCTGCTCATTTACTTACTGGAGCATAATTAAACTCCTTGTGGCCAGACCTTATAGAAAACAAGTCTTTCCTCACCCACACCCCTGCCAGAGGCCATCAGTGCCAGATGTGGGGCACTGTGTCATTTAGCCCTGTTCTAGCCTTGAGCTCTTGTGAACAATGATCTCTCTCTCTCTCTCTCTCTCTCTCTCTCTCTCTCTCTCTCTCTCTCTCTCTCTCTTTAAAGTCCACTAATGAGTGAGTACATACCCTGCTCTTCTCTTTCTGGGTTTGTGAGACCTGAAAAGGACATCCTTTTCAATAAAGAAATAAATGACACCTTTAATATGGTTATATGTGTCCTCTGATTTGCACTCTTTCTAGATACAGCAACATCTTAGTTGATTTTCAGCTGTAACAGATTTCCATGAAAGAGTAATTTATAAACAACGGAATTTAATACCTCACAGTTCAGGAGGTTCCTAGTTCAAGGTTAAGACATGAGCAAGTGCAGTGTTTGTTAAGATACTGCTCTTTCCCTAAGATAATGTCTTGCTGTTTTGTTAACACGATGCCATCATAAAGTGAAACAGTAGGAACACAAGAGACGCCAACTCATTTCAAAGTCTCATTTATAAGGACATTAATACATTCCTTACAGTATAATACTCACGACTCAATCACTTCCTGAAAAGCTCCACCTCTTCATAATACCATCACCATGAAGATTCAATTTCAACACATTTTTCCTTTTTTTATTGTTCTTTTTATTTCAATTGTATTGATTTCAGCTCTAAGTTTGATTATTTCCTGCCATCTACTCCTTCTAGGTGAGTTTGTTTCCAATTGTTCTAAGGCTTTCAGTGACTGGGTGGGGCAGGAGGGAGAAAGAAGTTTGAACAAGGGGATACATGGGTAAAAAATTAGACTATTCATAATAAAAAAAGACAAAGAAAAAAGAAAAACCTAGAGAAATCCTACACTAGAAAACTAACAGCTCACCTGAAAATGAAATCTTAAACATAAAGCACATTCATACGAAAATTAGTGAAGTAGAGCTAATGATAAAACTACTAATTCTCTCTGTCTCTCTCTGTCTCTCTCTGTGTGTATGTGTGTGTGTGTATATGTGTACTGCATTGTTTTTAGGGGTATAAAAGTTCTTGAGTAGGTATACAGAGGCCAGAGTAATACATTCATTGGCTATCTTTCACAGGAGTTCTTTACCTTATTTTTTTAATGGTTTTGTTGGTAGTTTTTAATTTTGGTTTTGGTTTTTTCCTGAAACTGAAATTTCGTTTCAGATGGCTGGCTTGGCCAGTGCTTGGGTTGCATGAATAGCTATGTCTGGGTATTTTTTATTTAGTTCATAGAGATTTTAAGTCAAACACTCCCATCCACTAAGCTAATCTTCGAGGCATAATTTTTGTTTGAAAAATATATATTTATCTTGTTAAAAAGCAAATAGATAAGGTCAATTACACACACACACACACACACACACACACTTGCAGCATATACTTGTGCTTTATCTTCAGGTAATGTAGTATATTCTGGAAGGAGCCCAGCTAGAATCACAAAATGGCAGAACAAAGAATGAAGGGCATGGGGAGAATAGAAGGAGATGAAAAATGAACATCTGTGGTTTCCTCCATCTGCTCAATACAAAAGGAACATGTGATACTGAATGGGAATTGACTGAACTTCTTCACAAGCACACTAATTTTCAACTCATATTTCAGTATCATGGGAGGAATATTTATAAATATACAAAGGCTACATGTGGATACATAAAAGCTCTTGATAAAAAATGGGACACTGATATTTAAAAATAATAAAAAACCTTGATTTTTAATACCAACAGTATTAAGACATAATATTGACTCTATGTTGTGAAATGTTCATATTCCTGCTTTTTCAGCCTTAAAATTTCCTGGGACTCAAGCAATTCTAATATCACACATAGGCTTCTTCATGCAGCCACTCAGATTCCATACAGTGCTGGTTGGTTTTTGTCAACAAGACACAAAACTTAGACACATATGAAAAGAGAAATAACTTGACTTAGAAAATGCCTTAATAAGATTGCTTTTAGGTAAGGTTGCAGGTATTTTCTTGAATAACAATTGATGTGAGAGGGCCCATCCCCTCTGTGGTGGTCCTGACTGTTAAAGCAGAATGAGTAAGCTAAGGAGATCAAAGCAATAAGCAACACTCCTCCATGGTCTTTGCTTCAGTTCCTGCCCTAACATCAAGTACGACTTGAAAGTTGTAAACTGAAATAAACTTATTCCTCCACAGCTTGCTTTTGGTCATAGAATTTTACCATACCAATGGGAACCTAACTAAGACACACTTTCTAAACTATGTTCTTCATCTAGAATCTCTGGGACTGTTTCATTCTGCAACTAAACTTGACTCATAGCTAAATAATAAGCTCTTGAGGGGTTAGATGGTCCCATTCCAATTTCCTGTTAGCCTCAGACTCTGAAAACCTGCCTGCACCAAGTGGACATGTCAAAGGCATTAAACAAGTCCCCTGCAAATGTTTCAATGGTGACAGCTGAAAGCACTGGGCTAGCATTCTGCTTATCTTAATCTACCCCCAATAACTAAATGTCAGTAACTTAGGAAACATTCATAGCTATGCCTTTTACTGACCCATGGGCACTGCTGCCTGCTTATAATGCTGTCTTTAGTGGCTAATTCAACAATATATAAATAGCAATGAAAAACATAAAATCACTTTATTCTTTTTTTAAAAAAATTACTTTATTTTATTTTAATTTTTTTTCATACCCCATACAACTCCATTCTACCACCTTCTCCCAGTCCTCTCCTAACCTCTCCCCTTTACTTAGAGTCTTATGAGAGTCTTGTGTCCCTGTCTACCATTGCCTTACCTTCAAGGTCCCTGTATTGATACCCATGACTAGGATGGTTGCTATAAAAGTCTAACAATCCGTTACAGTAGCAAATTAGTGAATCTGTAAATGAGAACTAAGGCTACATGCAGTGCATGAAAACATCAGTTTCACATTTTCTGTTAGTAAAGCCAAACTTTAATTTCCCTAGTTTATTAGTGGAAATAACATAAAAATATTTATGTTTGTAGCATATATTACAGTTATATGTAAGACTTCCAACTGTCTCACATAAAATGGGTATGTCTGTCATTTTTGACATGTGCCCCAACAAGACAGCAATATCCATGGATTAAGAAGGGTAACCAGATGAACCTTTCAGGGGATGGTTTCAGGAAACAGAGTCGACTTTATTGCACATGAGCACCCACTTTTACAGAGCATATCAACTGTGACTGGTTAGTATATTGCCTAGGGCTGGACAGTGAACACTCAGACATCTATGAATTCTTTGCAGAAGAAGTACATTAAAACAGACATGGAAAGTGTACTCATTCACAGGCCAAATATAGGCTTCTTAAGCTGCTTCAGAATTCAGTGTGCCAGGAGGTCTGGCTGTCAAGTCATGCCTACATTTTCTGCTATAGAATATGATAGAAAACACATTTAAAAATATATTGACTGTGACCAGTCTTATTCACTACCTAGATGAATGATTTATTTGATTACAAAACTAAACCTTGAAATAAGTTTTGTTTTGTTTTTTAAATCAATACTAATAGTTCTTCATAAATTTTGTTCTCAGTATAGCTTGGGGAATGGTGTCTTATATAAAAAGTTCTGTGCAAACAGAGATATTATTTAGTAGTTTTGGGTGCATGGCAACTGTGTTTTCCCACATTTAGACTCAATTAACCTGCTTCCCTTCCTGAATTACTGCACAGCATGACATAATTCTAAAATTCAAAACATAACATATTTTTAGAGACTATTTTCCCTGTAAGAGCACAGCTGCTTCCCATTAATTACAGTACTTAATTACACTTTAAATTAATAATAGCAGTTTCAATTTAGTGTTTTAAGAAGACATGCAGTAAAATACAACTTTGCACATCAGAGATGTATAAAATCAATAAAAAACACAAGTGTTTGCAGAGAATGATATATTCGAGAGTAAATATCTTGGCAAGGAGATACACAATGGTCCAAGTAAGGCAGTGACCTTGTAGACAGAGTCTAAGGAGCATCAAATTTCAGCTGTGTTCATCCATGGAGAGAAAGGTGCAGTAATGGGAAATAGTTTCTGTTTACTGTGTGTAGTTCAAGTAAGATTACTTGAATTATCAACCCCAAATTAAATGGGGGTAAATCTTAAATCACTGTAAATATAGCAATAAGAGCTCTATCCAAATGACAGGTATGCCTGAAGACTTGCCTCCTGACTGATCCTGGATCCTGCCAAGTTAACAATTGATACCAACCACAGTAGCTAACTAAGCATTACACATTCATGGACATAATGGGGCTCCTCTGACTTTAAGGTTAAATTTCCACTGGTATACAATAGGTTTCTAAAAAGTTGAATAAAAAGTTAACCATAGCATGACCCCGTGGTATCCAGGGTAGAGTGAGGGTCAGACAGCTACAGACAGTGAGAAACCCAGGTTCAGAGAAGAATGGGAGGTGAGCAGGTTTCAGCCCCTGGGCCTCCCAGAGACCTCATCCCAGAGGCCAGAGACACAGTCCAGGATTTGGATTTGACCTCACAGGTCAGGCTTGCCCTGGAGCAGGGCTGGGAGGAACCTTCCCCAGCAATAAGGAGGATCTCTTCACAGATGCCCATGCCCTATCTCAAGGGAAGGCGGCATCATCACAGAGAAAAAGATGTCTCTTTGAACAGCATGATCCCAGGGTGGAGTGGGAGTCAGACAGCTTCAAACAGCAAGGATCCTCTGGCCTGAGCAGAGAAAAAAATCATGCAGACTCCATGTCCAGAGCAGACAGGAGACACACAAGCCCTCTAACCACAACTAACTAGTAGCTGACTAATTGTGAACCACTGAAGCCAAGGACAGGCACCAGTGCAAAAATGCGTATGACAATATAAAGAACAACAAGGCAACACCAGAAAAAACTGGTGGTTCTACAACTATAAGACCTATAAAGAGCAATGAAGAGGAAACAGAAGAAAACAACTGCAAAATCAACTTTATGGAGATTATTGAAGCCTTAAAAGATGATATAAAAATTTTAAAGAAATATCAGAAAATACAAACAAAAAATTGGAAGAGATGAACAAATCTTTGAAAGAAAAGGTAAACCAAAAAAATGAAAGAAACATTTCAGGAACTAAAAATAGAAATAGAAGCAATAAAAAAGGCACAAAATGAGGCAAAGATGGAAACAAAATATCTGAAGAAAAGAGCTGGAACTACAGATACAAGCATAACCGACAGAATCCAAGAGATAGAAAAGGGAATCTCTGGAGTGGAAGACTCAATAGCAGAAATAGATACATCAGTCAAAGAAAACAATAAAACCAAAAAAGCCAAAACACAAAATGTTCAGAAAATTTGGAACATCATGAAAAGACCTAACCTGAGAATAATAGAAATAGAAGAAGGAGAAGAATACCAGCTCAAAGGCACACATTATGTATCCAATAAAATCATAGAAGCAAACTTTTCCAACTTAAAGAAGAAAATACCTATAAAGATAAAAGAAGCTTACAGGATAACAAGTAGATTTGACCCCCTAAAAAAGTACTCTCGCCAATAATAATCAAGCCACAAAACATATAGAACAAAGAGAAAATTTTAAGAGCTGCAAAAGAAATGGGCTAACCTAACTATGAACGCATACCCATCAGAATAACACCTGACTATTCAATGAAAACAGTGAAAGCAAGAAGGACTTGGTCAGAAGATATACAGACACTAAAGAGCATGGCTGCCAACCTACACCACTATACCCAGCAAAACTACAAATTATGATAAATGGAGTAAACAAGATATTTCATGACAAAGTCAGACATAAAAAAAAATCTATCTACAAATCCCACCCTTCAGAAAGCATTAGAGAGAAAATTCCAACCAAAAGATCCCAGATCCACCCATGAAACCACAAACAATTGATAATCCAACAGAAGAAAAGCCCAGAGTAAGGAAAAACGTAAAAACTACCACCAAAAATAACAGGAAATATCAATCAGTGGTCACTAATATACCTTAATATCAAGGAACTCAATTCACCTATAAAAAGACACTCACTAGCAGGATGGATACCAAAACAGAAGCCATCCTTCTACTGCATACAAGAAACATAACTCAACCTTAAAAAAAGACACAGGCTCTGAGTATAGGATTAGGAAAAGATTTTCCAATCAAATGGCCCTAAGAAACAAGCTGGTGTTGCCATATAATATCTAACAAAGTAGACTTCAAACTAAAAATCAATTGAAATAGACCAGGATTGACATTACTTATTCATCTCAGGAAAAATTGATCAAGGTGAGACTTGAATCCTGAATATTTATGCCCCTAATATAAGGGCACTTATCTATGTAAAACAAGCAATACTAAAGTTCATATCCCATATCAATTCTCACACCCTAATATTGGGAGACTTCAATACCCCACTTTCACCCTTGGATAGGTCAACCAGACAGAGACTCAACAGAGAAATGAGGGGTCTAATAGAAGTTATGATGCAAATAGATTTAATAGATATTTACAGAAGCTTTCACCCAAATGCAAAGGAATATACATATTTCTCAGCACCACATGGAACTTTCTCTAAAATTGACCACATAATTGGTCATAAAGCAAACATCAATAGATACAAAAAAATGGAAATAATCCCTTGTACTATTCAGACCACTAGGGCTGAAAGTTAGAGATCAACAACATCAAAAAATCAAAG
>PVIH01012084.1:48132-65461 GCA_004025045.1 Sigmodon hispidus
AAAAAAAAAAAAAAAAAAAAAAAAAAAAAAAAAAAAAACTAGAGAAATCCCACAGTAGAGAACTAACAGCACAGCTGAAAGCCTTAGAACAATTAGAAGCAAAGTCACCTAAAAGAAGTAGATGGCAGAAAATAATCAAACTTAGAGCTTAAAGCAATAAAATTGAAACTAAAAGAACAATATAAAGAATCAATGAATCAAAGAGCTGGTTCTTTGAGAAAGTCAACAAAATAGATAAACTCTCATCCAGAGAATAATCAGGTCATACTTTGAAAATCTTTACACCACAAAAGTGGAAAACCTAGAAAAAATGGACAGCTTTCTGTACAGGTACCATTTACCAAAATTAAATGAAGATCAGATTAAATAACCAAACAGACCTATAAACCTAAAGGAAATTGGAGCTGTCATTAAAAGCTTCTCAGGTGAAAAAAGCCCAGGTCCAGATGATTTCAGTGCAAAATTCTACCAGACATTCAAAGAAGAACTATTACCAATACTCTGCTAACTTCCAGTAGAAACTGAAAGAATATTGCCAAATTCTTTTTATGAGGGTACAATTACTCTAATACCCAAGCCATTCAAAGACGCAAAATACAAGGAGAATTACAGACAGATTTCCATCATGAATATTGATGCTAAAATTCTCAACAAAATTCTGGCAAACTGTATCTAACAACATATATAAAATATCATCTACCACGATCAATTAGGCTTCATCAAAGAAGTGCAAGGATTGTTCATATAAGAAAAACTGTAAATGTCTTCTATCATATAAACAAACTGAAGGAAAGAAAAAACACATGATCATATCCTTAGATGCTGAAAAGGCCTTTGACAAAATCAAACACTCTTTTATGATAAAAGTCATGGAGAGATCAGGAATACAGGAAAATTATTTAACTATAATAAAAGTAATTTGCAAGAAGTCAACAGCCAACATCAAACTTAATGAAGAAAAACTCAAAGCAATCCCACTAAAATCAGGAACTAAACAAGGATGCTCTCTCTCCCCTTTTCTATTCAATATTGTTCTCAAAGAAGTTTTAGGTATAGCAATAAGAGAACAAAGGAGATTAAGGGGATACAAATTAAAAAAGACAAAGTTAAACTTTCTCTATTTGCAGATGATATGATTGTGTTCATAAGTGATCCACAAATTAATACCAGGAAACTTCTACAGCTAATAAACACCTTCAGCAATGTAGCAGGGTACAAGATTAAGTTAAAGCAATCAGTAGGCCTCCTATATACTAAATATAAAAGGGATAAAAAAGAAATAAGGGAAACAAGACCCTTTATAATACCTGCAAATAGCATTAAATACCTTGGAGTAACTATAACAAAAAAAGCAACAGATCTATTTGGCAAAAACTTTAAGTCACTGAAGAAAGAAATTGAAGAGGATATTAAAAAATGAAATGATCTCCCATGTTCCTGGATAGGCAGGATCAACATAGTAAAAATGGCAATTTTACCAAAAGAAATCTACAGATTCAATGCACTTCCTATCAAAATACCAATACAATATTTTACAAGCCTTGAATGAACAATACTCAATTTTATTTGGAATAACAGGTAATCCAGGATTGTCAAAATAATTTTGCTCAACAAAACAACCTCAGGAGATATCACCATCCCCGACGTCAAGTTATACTATAGAGCTATAGTAATAAAAACAGCCTGGTACAGGCAAAAATTGACTTATGGATCAATGGAATTGAAATAAAGTTCCCGATATTAACCCAAAAACCTATGAACACCTGATCTTTCCCAAAGAGGCCCCCCAAAAATAGTATCTTTAACAAATGGTGTTGGCATAAGTGGATTTAGTGTATAGAAAACTGCAAATAGATCCAAGCCTATTACCCTGCACAAAACTCAAATCCAAGTGGATCAAAGAACTGAACATAAACCCAGCCACATTGAACTTGATAAAAAAGAAGTGTGAAATACCCTCCAACAAATAGGCACAGGTGACTACTTCCTAAACATAACACCAGTAGCACAGACACTAAAAACTACAATCAATAAGTGAGACGTCCTGAAACTGAGAAGCTTCTGTAAAGCCAAGGACACAGTCAATAAGACAGAAGGACAGCCTACAGAATGGGAAACGTTTTTCACTAACCCTACAAGTGACATAGGACTGATCTCTAAAATATATAGAGAACTCAAGAAACTAGAGCCCAAATCCTTGAATAACCCAATCAAAAAAATGGGTTCAGAACTAAAAAGGGAATTCTCAGTAGAAGACATACAAATGGCTGAAAGGCACTTGAAAAAGTGCTCATCATCTTTAGCCATCAGAGAAATGCAAATCAAAACAACTTTGAAATACCACCTGACACCTGTTAGATTGGCTAAGATAAAAGACATAGGTGGCAGCCTATGCTGCAGAGGTTGCAGAGCAAGAGGAACACTCCTCCATTGTGGGGAGTGGGGAGTGTAAGCCACTCTGGAATGCAGTATGGTGGTTTCTCAGGAAACTGGGAATAAATCTTCCCAAGGATCCTGGAATACCACTACTGGGTGTATACCCTAAAGACACACAGTCACACTCCAAAGGCATTAGCTCAACTATGTTCATAGCAGCATTATTCAGAGTAGCAAGAATCTGGAAACAACCTTGATGCCTCTCAACTGAAGAATGGATTAATAATCTGTGGTACATGGACACAATGGAGTACTCCTCAGCAGTATGAAATATGATATCCTAAAATTTACAGGCAAATGGATGGATTTGGAGAATATCTTCCTGAGCAAGGTATCACAAACTCACAAAGAAAAGCAGGGCGTGTACTCATTCATTAGTGGACTTCAAGCAAAAGCATTCTTATTTCATTGAAAGATGATGGGTGAATAAGCTGATTTAACACACACACACACACAGAGAGAGAGAGAGAGAGAGAGAGAGAGAGAGAGAGAGAGAGAGAGAGAGAGAGAGAGAGAGAAATTCTTCTGGTTTGACTATAGAGGGGTTGCTTAGCAAGAATTTATGGTGGCCATAGTTCATTCATGGCCATTAGCAGTGACCTAGTGTACTGTGTTCATTTGTAGCTGTGCCTAACTTGGCTTGAAGTGACTTAGATTTTATTTTTTATGGTTCATGTATTTTGACAAAAGATACACAGAGAACAGCTATTTTCATTATTTAATATGCCTACATAAGAATAAACTAACTACAACTATTGTTAAATTTGAAGCTGTGTTTATCAAGTTTCTCCCTTTAAAATATCTTCAATGCTGTATCTTTTTAAAAGAAATTTCAATACAAATGTGTCTTTTATATAGTAAAAAAAAAAACTGATGCTCAAAATCAAAGCACAACATTCCAATAAATATTATGATCTGAAAGAAATCATGCTGTATTTTAGTGACTAACAAATAAGAAAAACTTCCTAATATAAAGATAGTATCTGAAAATGATTTAGGAAAAATGCATATTTCAACACTGAATATATTAAGTTTTCTTAGTGAAAATTGAATTTTGTCTGTCAAGATGAATTCAAAAGAAGTACAGAACCCTAAATAACTAAATCCACAGATAAATAATTGGAATGAATTCTCTTTTATTAATACTTGTGAAAGTATAAAATACATATTCTCGTATTATAAACTTATTTATAAATTTAAAATTGGAAAATATTCTCAAATAGTATCTAAGTAACACAAAATCATGTTTATTAGTAAGTTATAGCTTTATAAGCATGGAAGGCATTGTTTTGTTTCCTTTTTTAATTGAAAATATTTGTTGTATTCTATTTGTTTTTATTTTCACATTAATTTCAAAATTTTTTCTCAAAGAGTTACATAAAATAGTAAATGTTCAAACAGCATGCTTCTGACACATTCCCTAAAGTACTCAAACCAGAGTTTTTGTGTTTCCTTTTTATCAGGTTTCTATGACATGTGTCTGCCAGTTGTTTCATAGGATCCATCATAGCACTTACAGTAAAGGACATCGATGAGGGCCATGCTATACCCTCCCACTTAAATACAAGACAATACAAGGTTCATTTTAGAATTTCCAAGCAAGTAATTAGTATAACCTCTACTTAGTGTTGAACTATTTATTATTATTTTTATCACCATCATCATCATTATATGCATATATCTGTATAGGTAAGGATTCACCTCCCACAGGGTACAGAGAAAAACCTTGTGAAGTCAGATGTATCTTTTCACCTATATGTGAATTCTTTGGTGTTCCTGCTTATATAGCAAGATTTAATGTTTAAAACCAAGACATTGAAAATATTAAGGGTGGGAGCAGGAAGGGAGTTTGAACAAGGATATATAAGCATAAAAATAACACTATTCACAATAAAAAATAAAAAATAAAAATAAAGAAATAAAGAAATAGGTAGTGAGGAGTAGCTATATGCTTGGTAGATATGAAGGAGGTAATGGGTAGGAGTTGAATAGTATCTATCAGCTCTTATTTGAATGAAAATAGGGAAGAATGTAAATATAAGCCTTACAGTTTGTCTGATTTATGTTCTCTCCCAACGAGTAGCCAGGAATTTGCAAACTATATTCCAATATTCATAATGACTCTATGAAAATTTTTTATTTAGTACATAAAGAGAAGAAAGCTAGATAGAATAACAGAGCATATCCTGTAAATATTATTATGCTTTGTACAGTTTTTCTAAATTAAGTACATTTTAATTAGGGAGTGCAGAGATGATTTAATCAATAAAGTACATGCCATGCAAGTATGGTGACCTGAGTTCATATCCCCAGCATTCACATGTGAAAATGGATCCCTGGATCTCACTGGGCAACCAGCCTATGAACTCAGTGAATATTCACTGAGTGATAGACTCTGTATCCAAAGATAAAGTAAAGAATCATTAAGAAAGATCTTGGATATTGGGCTGGAGAGATGGCTCAGGGGTTTAGAGCACTGGTTGCTCTTCCAGAGATCCTAAGTTCATTTCCCAGCAGCCTCATGGAGATTTACAATCATCTGTAATGAGATCTGGTGCCCCCTTTTGGTGTACAGATGTACAGGGATGTAGAATGTTGTATACATAATAAATAAATCTTTAAAAAAATGTTAAAAATAAATTATATGTTTTTGTGTTAATAAACTCATATTTTTCTTGTATCTACAAGGTACCTGAGTAAACTTTACTAACTTAAAGAGATGGTAGAACAGCTATAGATCAGGCAGAGCTTTAGGAGAGCAGCATAGACCTTAAATGAGAGGTGCTGACCATTTTCTCCTTTCCAGTTTGCCAAGAGGAATTTAGCAGAAGATATAAATGATGCAATCAATGTTTATAACAGGCACACAAAAAAGCATTCAATTACTGAATGTTCTGACAAACAGAGAAGAAGGCTATAAAAACAAATCAGCTGCTTTTGTGGAAGTAACTGAATGAGAGACTCTGTTTGTATGAAGTGCACATAACACTGAGGCTTGAAACACACCATCTGTGAGACAATTTAGAGGAGTGGGAAGGGAGAATACAGACTGGTCTACAGAGTGGATTCCAGGACAGCCAGGGCTACACTGAGAACCTTGTTCCCAGTCCTGAAACAGAGAGTGGGGGTACAAAGGGAGAGAGGGAGGGAGGGACACACTCACACACACACACACACAGAGAGAGAGAGAGAGAGAGAGAGAGAGAGAGAAGTGCTTACAGCATCTACTAGGTGATCTACTGCTTCTACTGTATCAAGGATATTAGGATGTTTCTGACTTGGTTCAGCTGTAAACACTGCTATTTGAAACATTCTTGTCTACGATTTTGGGGGAAAATATGTATGTAGAAATTTAGGCTATGTTCCTCTATAATCCGTTTGTTGAGTTTTTAAAAAACAGTTTCGTTAATTTACATTTCTAGTCACACAGATGACTTTCTACTCCCTCATAACCATGGCAGTACCTATTACTGCTATTTCTTTCCTGAGCTATTGAAGGTGAGCATGGATTCCAGTGTGTTTTATTTACATTCTCTTGGCAATTAATTCACGCGAGCACTGTTCATACAGTTACTGGCCATTTCGCTACTCTAGTTTGTAAACTACTAAAATGTTTTCTACTCTACAATTGTGTGATATTTTTTCTTTTTAAATTTGTGTATATCATTTATTTTATTGTTTCTTTGAGAATTATATGAGTTTTGATTATATTCACCCACAACTTTCTTCAATCCACCTGCTTTCATGACCACTTATTTGAATCAGCAACAATTTGTGCTGCCCAAATACTAGTGGAGTATGCTTCACCCAGCAGGGGCTATACTCTTAGAGAAAAAGTAGTCCCTGTCCCAGCAGCCATAGATTTGCAACAAATTGCCAGCTGTGTGTGGGAGTAGGATTTGCACTCAAGGTCCTCTCTCTTTGCAGAGGTGAAGTCTGACTTTGCATACACAGATATGTGTACATTGTCAAGACCACTGTGAACTGCTTTCTCTACTATTTTCAGAAGATAGCATGGTTCTGTGTAGATATGCAGTGCCTCAGGCCTTGATGCTCATTCTTACCCTCTTCCTCAATGGTCCCTGAGCCTTGTAAGGGGTATTGTGGACATATGTTTCCATAAGAGCTGGGCATTCTGCATTGTCTTTCTCTATGAATCTTGGTCAGTTGTGGATCTCTGTATAAAATGCCACTAAGAATGCAGAAACTTCTCAGATGAAGAAGGAGAGATGAACTGATCTTTATGGTTATTCCAAATAAAATACATATTTCTGAAGATTCAAGGCTAATGTCCATAGGTGAAAGTACACAACTGAGATTTACTTTTAAGGGTCGAGATTTTCTCACTCAGACTTATTGCTTCTATCTCCATTAACTTATCTACAAATTCCATTTTTTGTATTAATAGCTGCATAGTATCCTATTGGGCAAATATACCACATTTTTCATAACCAATTCATCAGTTGATGGACATCTAAGCTGCTATGATTTTCTAGTTATTATGAGTAAAGCATCAATGAACATGAATGAGTATGTACAACTAGAGTAGAATATGGAATCCTTTGTGTATGTACCAAAGAGTGATATAGCTGGATCATACAAGAGATGTAGTTTTAGTTTTTGTGGATCATCCATATTGATTCCCAGAGTGACTGCACCAGTTTGGTTCCTATTACCAGTGATGTTCGCTTTTCCCCACATTCACACCAATAATTGTTACCTTCAATTTTTATCTTAAACACTATGACTGGAAACAACCTAGATGCCATCATCTGAAGAGTGGATTAACAAACTGTGGTGCATCTACACAATGGAGTACTACTCAGCAGTAAGAAAAATGATTTCCTGAAATATTCAGGCAAATGGATGGATTGGAGAATATCCTCCTGAATGAGGTATCACAAACTCAGAAAGATAAGCAGGGGATGAACTCACTCATTAGTGGACTTTAAACAAAAAGCAAAGCATGTCCAAGCTGCAAAACACTACCACTGAACAGATTGGGATCTGAAGCACCTTGGACTGGCAACTTGGAGCCCATTCCCTCCAGAGGAATATCTGACCCAGTCTTGATGTTGGGGTGAGGAAAGCGGATCAGCCTGGAGTGTATGCTGAACTAAGGCATGTTGGGAACTTGGGGCCTCATGCCCTTGTTGGGGAGGAGATAAGAAAACGGGAAAAGAGAGAGTGACTGGGAGGGGAGGGAGGGGGAAGTGGGTTTGACGAAGGGGATACAGGGATAAAAAATGAGGCTTTATTCATAATAAAAAAGGAAAAAAAAACATTATGACTGGAGTAGAATAAAACATTATAGCTTATACATATAATTATTTGTGTAATTTGTATATTTTATTTTTTATTTATGTAATGTATTATTACATAAATTTCTTTGTGTAATTTTTATATTTTATTTTGTAATTCTTTATATAATCTATAACTATATACATTTCTTTGTGTAATTTGTATTATAAATACATTCTTCCATGCAAAATTGTTTTTTCTTTTATTAATATTTCTTGATTTGTAGAAGTTTTTAGTTAGCTGTAGCATGAGTATTTTCACACTTCTGTTCTCTGACATACTGAAGAAACATTTGTCAACTCCAAACACATGAAGATATTAAAATAACATGTTCAAAGCCATATCCTGCAACTCTAGGGAACAGTTAAGTGGCAAACCCATGTGTCCTGTTCTGAAATGATTATCATGTTCAGTGGCACTAGTTTTACCATTATGACTGAATATGGCTCAGACACAAAGAAGTCTCCAAGGAAGATACTGCTTTTCTGGGCACTCATCCAGGAGTACTGTCTGCACTGCTGAACTCTTCAGAACTGATTTCTGTCCACCTTTCCCTCCTTCTCTTGGCTGGAGCAGATATGATGTGGGCTCCTGGAATAGCTGTGACATTATCTATTAACTAAAATGGGAAATGATTACAGTCTTTTTAAAAACTTTAGTTATAAACACATTTTTATTTTTTAAAAATACTTTAATATCAACATACACATGTGATTGAATACTACCCCTCCATTCTTTACCCAAATTCTTTCCCCATGCCACCAAAATTTCCATTCTAACTTCATGTGCTTGCTCTCTTTTAACTTAATACCATGAGTCCTTTGTGTGCTGCTTTTATGCTAGCGGTGTGAGATAGCCTTTCAGGGGCTGCATCTTTGATAAAAGTTGACTCTTTCTCTCCCAGTATCCACCCCTGCCGATAGTTCCTCAATTATGGGCAGAATTTCATGGAGCCCTTCCCCATTCATATTCAAGTTTTGTCTGTCTCTGTCTTGCATCTGTTTTATGTATGCAGTTCCATCTATTGTGAGTTCATGTGAGGTGCTGGGTTCTCCTACTTGGTAAATATTATTTTGCTGCAGGTATTCACTCCTTATGGCTCTTACAGTTTTCTCTTCTGCATTCTATCATGATTTCTGGACCTTTCAGAGAGGGCATGTGATACAGAAGTTTCATTTTTAGCTGAGTACACTATCATCTCTTATTTTCTGCATCCATACTGGTTATCAGTCTCTGTATTAATCACTCAAAACTTCTGCTTATTGATCTGATAAAGGCTGAGAGATGAATTAAACCACCAAATTCAACTTTGCTATTATTTACCAGAATTGTAGAACAAAGTTCTTCTATAGGGCTTATTACATAGCTAACCATGGGATTTGGAGATCTTCCAATGTGTATGCTATAGACCACATAACTAGGCTAAATGGCAAGGCCCTATCTCAAAGATAGTTGACTAATTAGGTACCTAAAGTATTGGTAGCAGAAAAAGCCACTATTTCAAATGTGGGAGAGGAAGAAATGAAAAAATATAATACGTTCTTTACAGATGATTTGAGGGATATGAGAATCCACTTTAGAAAAATACAAAATGGAGATTAAATATCTTTTAGTTTGAGTTCTGTACTTTTTTTAGCCATAAATTTGGTAAATCACTTAGTGCTGTCCATGTCCCAGTTTCTTCACACAACATGATAACAAGGCCTAATGAACTACTTTAATTTGAAAAAAAAAAAAAGCATTTATGTAACCAAGATTTACTGTGTGCTGTTGAATGCAACA
The DNA here is from genome assembly GCA_004025045.1 of Sigmodon hispidus. NCBI lineage: Eukaryota > Metazoa > Chordata > Mammalia > Rodentia > Cricetidae > Sigmodon > Sigmodon hispidus. The sequence goes on from PVIH01012084.1 coordinate 57,652, forward strand.
CACCCAGATAGAGATGATCAGAGGAATTTCTCAATCTTCTCTCATGGCCTCTCCTGACCACTGTCCATCCATATGCAGAACCAGTTAGACAGCATGTGTAACAACCTAGGGGTATAGGCTTTGTCTCAGACAGTGAGTTTGTTCTAGTTATTAACATTCTGAAGGCTTAACAACAAGAGCAGGCCTCAGTGACAGGCCTGTCCAGTCCTATGGAAACCTAATAATAACTTTACATTCCCAGAAACATTTTTGGTTTAGCAAGGCACATCAACAAATTTTACAAACACCAGTTTTTAAATTCTAAATATGATCACAGTTCAAAAGTGATCAAATGGTCATTTAGAAGGACCCTTTTTATAGGACGTATGAGGAAAGAAGTACATTTTGGAAAGTTAGCGTTACTGTGCTTTGCTCCTGGATAAGGCTAAAAGCACAAAGATTTTATTAAGGAACTGACTAATTGGTCTCCTGATAGAGATAAAATATGTTAACAGGCCAAATATGGAGAGAGAAGAGGGGTAAGGCTAAGCACACTTAAGTGCTTTTATATGGAGTTCCTTTATAGGATGTTGTAAAATTTCCAGTCAATGTGGATATGTGCAAAGGACCTTTCATGGGGGCCTGGAGGGCTGAGCTTCCTGCTTAGCTTCAGATACTCCTTAGTATTCGTTTTCATATTGTTAATCTCCTAATAATCTACTAAAAATGCAATGCCATCTCTTTATATTTTTGCTATAGGAACTTATTTCTAATCATGCATGTGATAACCCATTTACTGTTACAATAATCAATAATTATTAAAAAGAGAAAAAGGTTTTTTTTTTCAGTAATACTTTTGTATTTCTGACATACAAAATGAAAGTGATGTTTAGCAAACTTTACCTAGTCCCTGTACGAAAAAAAATGAGACTGACAGCTTAATACTGTAGGGGATGTGCTGGTTCAATTCAACAACTTCTTCAAATGTTGGCCCACTCTTATAACCTTTATTACTTCACATACTATGTACAACTAAAAAAAAGACATGCATAACTATCATATGGCTTGCTTTATCATCTTTACTATGGACTGCCTTGAAGAAGATTATAGGAATAATGATTATGTCATAGATACATAAAAGCTGTCAAAATAGTTTCAAGACAAAACATACAGCTAGGTTCTTCTAAAGTAGGAGAAACCTTTGTTTAATGTTCAAATCCTACTCTTGGACTCCATTGTACCACATTGACAATGTTCAGTACATTGTCAAGGCAATTTAAATGTTGGTGATGCATCTATTCTTACTTCATATTATTTCTGGTTAGCAGTTTCTAGTCTAGTACAACAATTCTTTTACAGTGGCTCTTATATACCCCCTTCACGTATTGTTCTTTGCATATACAATATACAAGATAATATGGGCAATATTTTTCAGAAAGAAATAGACCAGTGTTGAATAGTAAATCTTAACTTCTATAACATTTGTGATCAAAATAGATTCAGGAATTAGCACACTTAGATCTCAATTTCAGCTCACTCATAAAGGCATTTTTTGGCATTTGAGATTACAAAGATTATTTTATACTTCACTCAGCTAAGTAGGTGTGTGGACTGATCTATTTATGTCTTATTCTTATTTTTACTCTTCAGCATATTTCTAATAATTTCATAGTTTTAATAAGAAAGACCCACCTACTTAAAATGAGAAAAATAAAATTTAAATATTGAACCCTCATTTGTTAAGAGTTTCTGTCTGTCTTTTACATAAAAAAATTAACAGACTGGTATAGAATATAACTTAAAAAAAAAGAAAATATAACTTAAAAATATAACTAAGAAAAATTAAAATTAAGTCAATGTAATTGGTAAGACTACATAAAATTAGACTTTTAAAATTGGTAACAGAAAAGGAATCACATAAATACAACATAATTACCAAGTTTCCATTAATTTATCCAGTGCAAGTCAACAAATGTTATGAAATCAATTTTTTGTCTACACATATAAAATATGAATACACCTATACAAACACATACACACATATACAGAAATTCATATAGCCATACATAAACACACATAAACATACACACATAACACAAAATGAGATATACATGCATAAATATACAGGCATACACACCGATATGCATGCAAATACAAAAAAAAACATATGCACAAATCAGGCATGGTATACATCTACATCCATGCAAGGATATACTCAAGTACATACAAAACTACATATGCAGAGTCTCTATAATACAAATATAAGAATCAAACACACAAACTTAATTTCTAATTCATTGTACATTTCACACATGCTTATAGTTCCAACAGTAGGTAAGGATTAAAGTCTGAAAGCCTTCTTTGTCATAGAATCATAATAATGGTAAATGTATTGTTAGAAGTTTTGCATTACAGAAGGACTAGACATACTAAGTTATGACTGAATATTAAATAGTCCATCAAGTACTACTGTAACCATTGAGGAAAATGGTACTACTGTATTGGAAACAGATATTACCAAGGTAATATGTTTTCTATTTATGTCTGCGCTATTCAGAGTTTTAAGAAGCCACAAAGTAGATCTTTGAAATAGAGTTGTGATTGCCAATGTATATGGTTGAATATACCCACTGAATTCTACTTTTGTGCACAAAAGTGAGTGTTTACATAGAAAAAAGGGGCTTTCAATGCTGCCTTACCCATGAGACTTTTTACTTTTTTTTCCATTTATTTGAGACTGCAAAGTTTCTTCAATGAGACATGAGGGTAAATAAATACCAAATTTTACTTGCATAATAATGCCATGTACAGGAGTGCCAGTCCTTCTCAAGCACAAATGATAAAAGCAGTAGTCTTCTATGTAACCCAAGGGAAACAGGGACATCACTAATCCCTGCCATGATTCACTGAAGCAGCATCACTCTTGGGAATGTGGCTGATCATGTCTCAAGATCAGTGCACCCATCTATGTCCCATCCATTCCACTAAAAAATATATTGAAAGTTTAAAACTCAAGAAACTAGAGACCAAAACTTTGAATAACACAATTAAATATGGGGTTCAGAACTGTAAAGGGAATTCTCAGCAGAAGAATTACAAATGACTGAAAGGCACTTGAAGAAATGCTCAACATCTTTAGCCATCAGAGAAATGCAATTCAAAACAACTTTGAGGTACCACCTGATATCTGTCAGACTGGCTAAGATAAAAAACACAGATAACAGACTATGCTGGAGAGGTTGTGGAGCAAGGGGAGCACTCCTCCATTGTTAGTGGGAGTGTAAGCTTTTTCAGTCACTCTGGAATGCAGTATGGTGGTTTCTCAAAAAATTGGGAATCAATCTCCCCAAAGATTCAGCAATACCACTATTGGGTATATACCCTAAAGATGCACATTCACACTCCAAAGGCATTAGCTCAACTATGTTCATAGCAGCAATATTCATAATAGCAAGAACCTGGAAAAAACCTAGATGCCCCTCAGCTGAAGAATGGATTAACAACTTGGGGTACATCGGCTCAATGGAGTACTACTCAGCAGTAAGAAAAAATGATATCCTAAAATTTTCAGGCAAATGGATGGATTTGGAGAATATCTTCCTGAGCAAGGTTTCACAAACCCAGAAAGATAAGCAGGGGATGTACTTACTCATTAATGGACTCTAAAAATAAAATAAAAAAAAGCAAAAAGCAAAGCATGTCCAAGCTGCAAACCACAAACACTGAACAGTTTGGGTCTGAAACACTTTGGACCAGCACCTTGGATGCCACTCCCTCTAGAGGAACACCTGACCCAATGTTGATGTTAGGGTGAGGAAAGTGGATCTGTCAGGATTGGATGTTGAACTAAGCCACATTGGGACCTTGGGATCTCCTGCCTTTGCTGGGGAGGAGATAAAGAGATGTGGAGAAGAGAGAGTGATTGAAAGGGGTGGAAGGGGGATGGGAGTTTGAACAAGGGGATACATGGATAAAATATATGACTTTATTCATAATAAAAAAATTAATAAAAACTAAAGTTTTAAATGATTATGGTGTTAGCCATCAAGTGTTTCTTACTCAAAACAATTTAAATAAATCACCAATTAAAACAAAGACATATCACACAAAATTTAGATTTTGAACTGTTTTCTAAAATCTAAATTTGAGGCAAATCTAAACTCAAAGCACTATAGATTCAGAGAAGAAACCTGATTGCAATACACACATTCTCCCATATCATATGCTTGTCATTACTCACCATATTCATTCATGGTCATTGTAGGGATGCAATCTTTTCTTAGACACCATCTAATTCTTCTACAATGACACCACATTTTTCCAGTACCATTTCCATGAACAATTTATTTACAGTCATGAAATCTAATTATCTTACATAAAACTGAAGGTAGTTATCTGGCGAGTCACAGGGTGACAATGAAAACTAAATGAGCACATGTACAGGAGATTCTAGAATTTCTGCAGTTAATATATGAATAAAGAACCATTTGTAATTGAATTTTAAATAATTAAAATGTAACCCTTTGTAAATATATTCCTAAATGAATTAAAAGCCCCAAGATTAGTAATTAGGAAAAAAATTAATGAATGTTATAGTACCTTAGATGTAGCATTGAAAGTCGGTGAGGGAATTTCAGATGACCAGTGGGAAAGCCTGTCATCCTGAGTTGATCTCCAGAACAAGCATGGTGGAAGGAGAGAGCTGACCTCCACAAGATACCCTCTGACTTCCACACACGTGCACACAACCACCACACACACAAACAAAGCAATGTAGCAAAACATAGTTTTAAAAAATTGGTGACTCTTGGAATATAAGAAGAGAGCATATCATCATAATAGACGGTATTTGGTTTAATTTACTTATTCTACAATTGATTCAATTTAATATTATTTAAGCAAAATTTATGCCACACTACTTTACTAAAATCAAAGAAATAAATCATTTGTGTATATAAATATTTTCACTCATTCACTATTCAATTTGTCTTTGAAGTACATTTATTTATTTTCAGAGTATACAACATCAACAATCATTTTGAACACATTAAATATTAAGTTGTGAAGAAAGTCTACAATGCTCTGAATAATGCTATAATAAATGAAGATAACCTTTAAATGAGAGATTGTTTATCATCACAAATATTTTGTGGACCAGATCTGTTTAAGCTCTTTATTTAATTTTTGTATGCCACATAAATTTAGAAACTCATTCATTTCTTTTAGGATTTCAATTTAGTAGAGTTAAACTTTTAAAGCATGTCCTCATGGTTTTCTGAGTTGCATCTGTGTCTCTTGTAATGTCTCTTTTATCATATTTAGCTATAGTAAATTGAAACAAGGCATTCATTTTAATGTCCGAAAATGTAAACTGACAGATTATCTCAATAGCTATTTCTAAAAAAATAAAATTAACTAAATAAATGAAAATAGACTAATATAATTAACCACAATAGAGATAATAATGAAAACGCTGATGCAATATTGACTCACCACATTTAGAATGTCTAATATTTAAAAAACGAAAAAGCTGGTAAAGCTGTGGAAAAGGGGATTTCCACATAGTGTTGGTGCAGGTATATATTAGTATAGGCATGATGGAAATCCCAAAATAAAAATACATGAAATATACATGTTAAATTTTCTAGTTTTCTCAGAAATGAAATTAAAAACCAGAGAGATGCTTGTGCACTATCTGCCATAGTATCATATGCAGTGCTGAAATCTGGAATAAACTTCTCTGCTCATCATATGAATAGGCAAAAATTATTAAATGCTAATAAAATAAAATATCATTTAGCCATAAAGGATAGCATTTTTCCATTTTCAGAACTTAATAAAAATAAAGGACTTCATATTAGAAAGGACAAATCAGAGTCTGAAACAGTATCAAATGCTTTCTCTTACTATGGAATCCTAGGACAGTCAAATGGAAAGCACAAGTGCAACTACTAAGGTTTGGACAACAGGTGGGACAAGCTGAAGACAGGAAGGTGGCATTTAATGAATGCATGCTACATGAATAAAGAAAAATGCTGCTTTGAGCTCAGGTAATACATAAATTTAGCCAATATTAAATAAACTTATTGAATTACAGAATTTTACTCTATTACTTTATTAACTAGGATTTTTATCTTTAGCAATATCACTGTAACTGTTTTATCTCTTTCACTGATATTATTTGCAAAAAGATTTTAATGAATTAATTCAGACATGCTTGCATAAAACGACATTTTGAAAATGAGCACTAGTATTCCTAAATATATTTTCAAAATTAAATATTTATTCCTAAATATGTTTTTCAAAAATAAATATTTATCTAAGAAGCCATAAGTTGCAACATTTGCTTTCCACTATTTATTTGTATCCTGATCCATGACCTTTCCCTTCTTGGCAAAATGATGGTTACGCAGCTTGAAAGATGGACTATCTGGAGCTACCTTTGTTGACTATTTTGGTAGTGTGACCCCTTCACACACCACCAAAGTGTCATACAGTTATACATACATGTCTTCCCTTACAAATGTTGGTTCCTTTTGCATAAATATTCTTTCAGTCATCTTCTGAATGGATATTATCCACCAGACCAAAATCTGCTGCCAGTAAACTCTTCAGTTTTATACAATGGCACACCTCTTAGGTTTCCCATATGTATCCACACCAAATTTTGGCAGAAGACCTCATCACTGAATTTTGTCCAGGCCTGTGAGAAGCACATTCCATTATGTGTTTCCAAGTCTGGACACAGGTTGAGGAATTACTCTTCACCTCATCATCTTCCCTTTGGTAAAGAAATTTTAACCTGACCCTCATTCTCTTTCTCACCATTGGCTCTAGAGAAGTGAAGTTGATCTCCCAAGACCTTCTTTCTAAAGGTACCTTATTGTCTTTAGCACCAGTCTTAAACTTCTAAGAGGTATCATCCTGTGTGAGGTAACACAGGCCCAGAAAGATAAACATGGTATGTACTCACTCATAAGTGGATTTTAGACACAAAGCAAAGCATATCCAGGCTGCAAACCTGAACATCTTGGAAATAGAAGGAACTTAGGAGTGATATTCAGGAATCCCCATTCCCAGAAGGGGAAATAGAGAAGATCTCCTGAGTAAATTGGAATCATAAGGAGGAGCAAGCAGAAAGACATGGGAATAAATCATGAGAGGGGATGGGTGAAAGAGAGGAGCAACAGGGAGGGGGAAAAAGTAATGGATATCTTGATAGAAAGAGCCACTGTGAGGTTGGAAAGAAACCTAGTGCTAAGGAAACTTCCAAGTACCCACAGGATGTCCCTGGATAGGACTCCAAGTGATAGTAGAGATGGTACCTAAGTAGGACTTCCCTATCATCAAATGAACGACCACCCTAACTGTAATTGTAGAAACTTCATCCAGCAATGAATAGAGGCAGAAGCAGAGATTTATAGCTAAGGACCAGGATGAGTTCCTGGTCCAACTGGAGAGAGAGAGAGAGAGAGAGAGAGAGAGAGAGAGAGAGAGAGAGAGAGAGAGAGAGAGGAGAGTATATGACAAAAGAGACCAGAATTATGAGGAGGAGATCCAAAGAGGTGGCTGACCTGAGCTATTTTTTTTCTCCTTTCTTTTGAATTTTATTTACATTTAAAAAGAGCATTTCCTTTGGAGTGTGAATGTGCCTCTTTAGGGTATATACCCAGAAGTGGTATTGCTGGGTCCTTGGGGAGATTGATTCTCAATTTTCTGAGAAACCTCCATATTGTATTCCAAAGTGGCTGAACAAGTTTACACTCCCACCAACAATGGAGGAGTGTTCCCCTTGTTCCGCATCCTCTCCAGCATAAGCTGTCATCTGTAC